>JADBHE010003138.1:0-10331 GCA_018136845.1 Heterotis niloticus
CTCAAGTGGCTGGTGCGAACGTGCCTTAGGACTGTCAAACAGCACATTTTTATATCCAGCTGAGTGATCTGTCTGTTTACAGTGCACTCCAAGGCTTGAGCCATGCGGACTTGGGTTCCGACAGGGCAAGAGAGCCACTTGTCAGAAGGGATGGTCCTCTGTTGGCTGCACGGACTCCTGACACTCTGGAAAAGATCAGAAAACGCTTTTTATTTCATCATCATAGTTCATCTTCATTTATATAGTAAATCATTTCAAATGGGCCAACAGGTGGCATAGTAGTTACAGCTACAATCAACTACCATGAGTTCAAATCCCACCTTCTGCTGTAGTGCCTTTGATCAAGTCACTTACCTTGAACTGATGCAGTAAAAATGACCCTGCTGTAAAAATGGGTAAACCACTGCCAGTAGTTTAGTGTGCAAACCTCACATTGTAAGGGGCTAAACAAATAAGTAACAATGACCAAAAGTGTAAGCAAAAGGGACCGTTTAATTGAAATGGCGCAAACTCAATACAACAATTTTATTGCAACCGAATGCAACAAACACCTTCTGTAAATCCCTTTTGGAAATGTTAAACACAACACATGAAGATTTTAAATTTGAACCTTGGATCACCTGCATTTTAAGTAGTTTCCTAAAGTAAAATTACTCCTGCCATAGAAATATTTTGTAAAAAAACAAAAAACAAAACAAAAAAAGTGTTCAAATGCAAATAAATTTCTCTTTAAATACCTTGAATAACTAATATAAACAAAAATATATCAAAAGAAAAAGATTCAAGTTTAAGTGACCGGTAACTGTAATGGTGGTGTAACATTGCTAGAAAATGTTACACAACTGTAACACTGACAGCATTTACATTACACTGCTGCTTATGAGAAATGATTAAAAAAAAAAAAAAAAAAAAAGTGTACAAATGACGAAAACACGGAACTGATGAACCTCAGCCCGACCAGAACACTCTGCTGCACCCAGATGCGGTGCTGTACAAATACGGGTGTTATAAAGTACACAGTGGAAGAAAATATAAATCTTAGAAACTGGGGGGGGAAAAAAAAAAAAAAAAAAAAAAATGCACACACCGTCAATGACAATCGTCATACAAAATACAGTTGCTCACAATTGTGGTTGGAAAATTAAACACACTAACAAGCACACACTGATTTATGGAAAAAGTAAATTAAGTTAAATTTTACAGAGGGGATGTACAGTAAATCTGGGAATTTGGTGGATCTCCAGGTCACTGCATATGAGGCAGAATGAACTTTACCAACAGCACCAAAGCATCATCTTGTCAGCCAGGGTCACCTGGCTTTTTGCCAGCCGTTGAAGCATCGTAAAGTATTCAAAACTAAACGCACCAACTTGTTCAACTGAGATCTGCCCTATAGACCCTACAAATAACCCCCAGCGGAGCTGGAGTGTCTCGTGGGGAATATTAACTTTGAGAAGTCAGAAACAAATTTCAGATAAAACACCAGAACATCTAGAACAAAACCACTAGAACATCTTTTTAAACATGATTAACAAGTAGCAGCGACTGGGGTAACGTGCACTGCCACAAACTGGTTTTCAGCTAAGTGACAACAGCTTTGTCCCCATACTGGGTCCTGACCTCGGCGTGGCCCGCTGGCGATCACCTCGTGGACACGCGTGTCTTCAGCAGCGAAACGGACACGGCTGCTTTCGGTAGAAAAGGCGCACTTCTTCTCAAACCTCCACTGATGCATGTCTAACCTTAGCGCCAACAAAATCACTGCTCTTTTCTGTCTGATCTGAAAATGAAGACAAGTTAAAGCTCTCTCTTTGGGGGCTTGAAAATAATAAATAAAGCTGTCTGCCTGAGACAGAGAAATACGTTTTTATCCAAATTAGCCAAGTGGAAACAGAACGCCATGAGGCAATAATGCACATACTGTATGCTTACACACAAACACACATACATTTATTAAATAATGAGGGGAAAAAATATATATATTTATCTGTTAACTGCTGACTTGATAGGCTGTCACTTCTGTACAAAAGAAAAATATATTTATGTATATACTCTAAGGCTTGTCAGAGTTTACAACTCGTTTTAGTATTATTGCCAACTATAATAATTCAACTACAAATAAATACGGCATACATTAATAATTTACACACACAAAAAAAAAAACAACAAAAAAAAAAAAAAAAACAAACATAATAAAAATAAGGCCCCAATTGAAAGTAGTAAAACCACCGCTCAGGCTGAAGTCACATTTTTTACTGGATAAAATAGAACCCTTTTGACTTTAAAAGATAAGGACAAAGATTGATCTGCAGGGTATTTAAATCTTCTACTGCAAATTCAAACTGTGGGATAAACTGTCACCAGGGCAGTTGCAACCTTGACTATAATTTAGATTTCTATTTTTATATACACATACATACACCTCCTGCATCTCCGTAAGCTTATATTTGACACTCAGTTGCGCGAATGTGTCATAATGCAAACAAACATTTTTAGCAGTAGTTCTTTTTAATGGTTTGCCCTTTTTGTGACCATGAGTACTGCTAACACAGGACATATTCCTGTCCTCCGGTCCCAAGATTAATCTTCGATTTGGTGTCAGAAACTCATGAAACATCTACCCCAGTTAACATACACTCTAAAATTCTGGGTCCTCCCAACACACACACATATGTACATGTATATAAATATATGTGTGCAAATGCCCCATGTGGTATTTTTAGTATAAAAAATATTTGCGGAACATAAGAGATTTTCTGTTGATGTACAAACTAAACAATAACTTAAAATGCACTTCTTGAATTTTCACCCTGACATGGCTTTTCTTTTTTGAAGACCACAGAGTGAGCCGCAGTTTCTGCACAACATTTCGAAACACTATTTAAGCAGCAACAGGGAAAAAAAAATAAATAAATAAAATCAAAGGGGTTTTTAATCTCACTTGAGCGAAAGGTGAACAGGATGGGACCGACGTTCGCCTTCTTGCGTGGAACACACTGAAACATGGCCCTGCTCCCTGCTGTACTGCGCTGCCTTCCCAGAGAAGCCTGGAAGCACCTTCTCTTGGTAAAGTTCATTCTGTTTAGACCCACACAGATGAACAGTTATTGTGTGAAGCGCACAGCATCATCCAGGGAATTACACAATCACACCTCTCATCGAAACAGCCACTTTTCAACATAGTCACAGAAAAAGTTCAGCCTGCATTTTTATGCTTAATTTTACCCTTAACGAAAGTAAATGTATCGACCATGAACTGAATTTTAAAAAAAAAAAAATCAAATTTGTAGACTTTTTGCTGCTTTCTTTGTACAATAAAAGAAAGTGTGCATCAGCTAATGCTTGTATATGACAGTATAATACAGTACTTACAATTTTCCCCAATATCACCATGAAATTTCTGCACTTTCTGTTTATTTACATGTTGAAAACGTATCAGAAATATTTGGATTGCCCATTTTCCCATATGCACGTTGTTGTCCTCTTTGCTCTTTTAGTGTTAAGAGAAAAAAAAAAAAAAAAAAAGTTGTTCAGTGAGCCGTAGACAAATTTCACTTGTTTATACAGTTTTATGATTGGCTAATCCAGCACCTTCATTGTCAGTCTGGTGTCTTGGGGATGAGAAATAGGCATATTTCAAAAATACTGTATCACTGCTTGACTATAGCACCTGGGGTGGGTTCAAGTGGCAAGGGCGACGTTGAACGAATAAGAAATGGATAAGACACTGAATGTACACAGTTCCATGGCTGGCAACTGGACTAGTGGCCAAAACATTCAATGTTATCTGGAGATCTTCCTCCTCTTGGGTTTAGGGGGCTTCACCTGTCTGTCTCTTGGCATCTGTCGAACACAAAAATAGCAGACAGGTAAGAAGACAGGAGCCACGTCGACTGCACTGGTTTAGTGCTGCCATTATTTCAGCATCAGTTCTATTTCCTGATGTTCCAAACGGCAAGAGTCTCCTGATTCCTGTGCAACATCTCTCCAAAGTCACTGTGGAAACCGCACAAGATGTGACAAAGGAGGAAGTGGAACACTTACATAACATGGCCACTGAATTCTCCTTGTATTTCTAACTACACTGTAACTGTTACTTTTAAGGCACAATCATAAAGAGGTTAACTGACTTCCTTTATTTACTAGTTTAGATATGCAAAAATCTAACATGCAATAAATTTAAAAATATTTTGGAAAACTTGTGAAACAGGTTAGGGTCAGAGGGTTAGTGTATACACTGCTGTTATGGATCACCAACACACAGAAGCAGCAGACATAAACCATAGACGGAGTAGAGGAGTTACACTGAGGAAGTCTCACACTCCTAATCTGTTTGGGTGCTCTTTACTGCCATCTATCAGCTGAGCACATAATCACAGGTCACATTCACCCTGCAAGGTTTTTTTCTTTTTATTTAAAACGTTAAGAAAACAAAAACCCTGAAGAAATTTCTGCATCTTTTTGGAAATGCATAATTTAACCATTTGTAACACAAAGTGTTTATGTAATAAAAAAACACTGGACACTCACACTGGCTGACATTTTGTCTAGCTCGCACATGGCTTCCTGTAGAGCAGCTTCTAGATGATTATTCAGCTTTCCACTTCTGGTAGAAAAGAAAGAAATGTTTTATTTAATTCCTGTGACTTTATTGTCCTGCATAATTAATTCCATTGCTCTGCATATAGATCTGCAGTGAATTCCCACACTTTGTACACACAGGTTCACTCTCATCTTGAGAAAATACATAAGCTTTGTGAAGATGAACTTACTTAATGTTTCTCATGGTGGCCCTGTTGAGCGCCTCCAGATCCTCGGTTAGTGTCTTCAGCTTCTCTGGTTCCAGCTGCGTAAAGGTTTAAGCATCCATTCAGATTCAGTTATTCACGGGTCTCATACTCTCCTTCCAGGTCTCACACTCGCACCTGTCACATCTGCAGGAGTTTCTGCTTTGAGTTCATGTCAAACCTAAGAATCTTAGAGGGTTATCAGGAGATACACATGATGTACAACACATTTGTGCTTACAAGTGGAATGTGGGATATGATGTCATCCCCATGGATTCAGGCAATGATGTCATATGGGGCTGAGTGCTCAGCTGCTTGTTGTGGACAGAAGTGCTCTCCGTAATACCCACCTGAAAAAGGAAACACAAAGGAAAAGATATTATCATCATGCTCCTCATCCTCCTCCTCCTCCTCTAATGTGATGAACACACTCTAATTTAGCATGTATATGCAGTATAAAGCATCTTCAGAGAGACAAGCAACCAACCTGCATGTTCTGGACGAGGGCACCCATGGGGTTGGAGGACGAATTGTCCGGGAAGTATTGCGTGCTCCCGAACCCAGGGAGCACGTGGCCCTCCTGTCGCCCCTGGCCAGACTGCGGGAGCATGTGGCCATTGTGGACCACAGTCTGGAGGTGTCCCAGCTGCGGGTTGCTCAGGCCACAGGTCAGTGAGGAGGCGTTGCCTGTAGCATGGCACAGAAGCAAAAGGGACAACATCAGCAACAGCAAACAGGGCAGTTTATACAAATCTATGTTGGCAAAATCATTATTTGCTTCAACACCATCTCTTTGCAAAAGCAAAAAAAAAAAGAAAAAAAAAGAAAGAAAGAACCTGACTAAATAAAACTGTCTCTCCAGTCATATGAAAACAAGTCAACTTCATTTAGGAGGAATTTTAGCTAATAAAAGTCACTGAAGTGCACCACTTTCCAAGGTTCAAATGCAAGCATCGGAGGTGTCAAGTGCTAAGTGCGGACAGTCCACTGGGTTACACCTGGTCAGGATTGCGAACCAGAGGTATCACAAACAGGAAACACTAACACAGTGAGCCCGTATGCTGACCAAGTGAGTGCTCCCGGTTTCTTCAATTAGCCCATAGAGGGAGCCCTAAGCGCTAGCTTTAGCAGCCTGGCTAATTGGCTTTCTCCTTACAGAAGGTTGCTTTGCTAAGAGGCCAGGAGTTTGCACACGATCGCCATTCCATCAGAAAGACCACAATGAAGACCAAGGCCCAGGTGTCGATAAACTAGCAGACCATTCGAGAGTTGGGTTGCTAGAGATACCACATAGTATCCTTGCAACAAAGTACAACTCCAGTAGCAGCCTACAAGCAGTAAGAGCTCATCCCTCAGCCAGGCACCTGTGAGGGTTAGTCCAGCTCAACATCACATTTAGCCCCAGCAATTACACAGCTATTTAGATGAAAGATAACCCCTGACACGATGATCAGCAGAAATCAATAACAACACCAGGGGCTGTATGTACAGCTGATAGGCAACTTGAACCACGGTGAAAATCCATATCACTCTACTATCTGCCAGACAAAAGCTCCCAGAGGTGAAATTCACAGTGCCAAAGTTCCTTCACATGTTGTACATGATCAAATCTATACCTGGTGCAGTACTAACTCTCTGAAAGAAGGAAACACTCCTATTACATGACACTGCCAGTGTGCTGGCGCTGCTGTATATCATCTGAGCGCCTGCTGAGGACCAGTGGAATCAACAGAAGAACCTGCTAAGTTGCAGCTGTTCAACCTCAATATGCTCTCATTTTCCTGGCATCAATAACGTCTTGTCGAAAACAGGATCATGGTAGTATAGAGTCTGTGCGGGAAACACAAGGTGCAAGACAGGATACACACTGAATTGCATGCCAGTCCATCACAGGGCAATCACACACCCATGCATGCAACACGATGAGCAATTTAAAGTCACAAGCTCACTTAAACACCCCCACAGATTGGTCAAGATGTGGAACTTAACTACCACACATGCTGTAAATCCCTGTAATAATATAAACTTCAAAAACAATGGAATCCTCTTGCTCTCTTTCTAATCACCAATATCTTCTGACACCGATTAATATGTAGGATTTATTGAAGGCAGTGTCTGTTTGCGTTAATGTTTCTATTAGTAGCGGCGGTGGGAGGAGCTATGGCTCTCCCATGATAGCATTATTGTTGTATGTTTGTTAACAGTGTTCACTGTTTGAGAGCTTTGGGGCGGGAGTGTCATCGTGCTCTGTGAGTGCAGGTGTTTGAATATCCCAGAGACAATCAAAGCTTGTGTTTCCACAATCCAGTCTTCAAAGCCAAGCCTTTTGTAACACCGCCAACAGCACAGTCTAAGTGGGTTATTATTATTATAATATAATAATAACAATAATAATAATACCACCTAATGGTTACTCAGTATGGACTTGGAAAAGTTCCTCACTGTGATTAATATGCTGGGATAAATGTAGTAGGGTTCTCTGTGATGTACTACTTAATGTACTAGTTAATGTGCCGGTTAATTCTTGTGTTGAAAGGCACAGGAGGGTTTATAGTCACAGTGAACAGCACTGAAGCCTGAAGCAGGTTTGCATGCAGAGACAATGGAACTCCAGTTCATCACAAAGTCGCTGCTGGGGGGAGGTCTGGTTGCTGACGAGGACAAGCCATGATCTGGTGACAGCGAAGATGCAGCAGCAACAGCTGCCAGGCGGTTCGCCATGGCAACAAAGGTGTGGATCAGAGACGCCGCCTGTAACCGGGTTTGGGCAGCTCTGTAGCAGCTGCTGGGAGTTGACAGACCCAAGTAACAAGTCTGAGGAAGTGGAAACGGCAAAAAACATCTGGTAGGATGCCAGAGAAAGGCCGTGCCAACGTCCAACTTGCTGCGTCGCATAGGATGGGACTGGGGTGACAGACCAAGAAGGACTGGAGGAACAAGGAGACAAACAGCTTATGGGTGTTGCCAGAATGTGTTCAGCCTTTGGGAGGTAGGCCTAGAGCCCTGAGAAGGTGTGAGGAGTCACTGTTGTGGTTGCCAGGGTTACCTGTGCAAATGCAGGAGCTGCTGCTCAAGTCAAACTTGACGAGGAAGCCGAACTGTGGCCTCAAACCTGACTCTGCCCTCTGGCAAAGAGGTGTTGCTACTGTCTCGTGCCATGAAAGGGGTCATCTGGGTAACTGCCTCAGTCAGAGTGGAGGAAAGGAAACACAAACCTGGGCCAACAGTGTGAGTGTCCGAATAACAAACTTATCACATTGTGAACACAAAATGACCACAAACAGCAAACTGGGGGTGGTCTACGTCAACTTGCTTTGCTAATGTTCTCTCCAAACACACACCAGTACAAAACACAAGGATGATCGCAGACAGAGCCAAGATCTCAGGAACTACATGCAACAATTCAACAATTTTTATGATTCCTGAGCAAAACACACACTGCCTGGCCAAAAAAAAGTCCACACCTGGATTTAACTTAGTGTTATGATGTGGGGTCACTTCAGTTGCTCAAGTCTGGGTTCAGCAACGTTATGTGCCCAAAAAATGAGCTCGGCTGACTACCTGAATATACTGAATGACCAGGTTTTTGCATCTATGGATTTTTTCTTCCAAGATGACAATGCCAGGATTCATGGGGCTCAAATTGTGAGAGTGCTTCAGGGAGACATCATTTTCACACATGGATTGGCCACCACAGAATCCAGACCTTAACCCCATTGAGAATCTTTGGGATCTTGTGCTGGAGAAGACTTTACACAGCGGTCCGACTCTCCCGTCATCAATACAAGATCTATACAAGAAAAATTAATGCAACTCTGGACGGAAATAAATGTTGTGACATTGCATAAGCTTATCGAAACGCGTGCCGTAATCAAAGCTAAAGGTGCTCCAACAAAATATTAGTGTGTGCCACTTTCTTTTTTTTGGACAGGCAGTGTACATTTCAACTGCCAATAATAATAATAATAATAATAATACTTTAACTGCATAACAATTTCAAGCAAACCAATACTCCAGAAAAATCCGGATGATTGAGAGGTCATTGTTCTCCGCTACCCGAATCTTAGGCACTCCTTTTTTGACCCTGAAGATATTTAATATTTTAGCCAAATCTAAAATAGTACTGTACTATTTGTTGAATTTTCAACAGCTGAGTAAACATTTCCAGTGTACTACTTTTGAACACGTTTCAAACACACACACACACACACAAATTGGAAGTAACTGTAGGTCCCTTTTTTATGTAGACGGAACACAGAAGGCAGAGAAAAGGCAAAGAAGAAAGAACATGACAGAGTCATGCACCCCCAGGCCCCGCCACGACTCTCGGGATCATTATCCTAGGATGACTTCCGTTCTCTGCCTCATTGTCACAGCCACCGCGCTGCCCTTCATCACACCAATTTCACCAGCGCCATATCTTCACGGAAGACAGTGCTGGGGCGTTCCGCGTGCCCCAGACTGGGTACAAAACGACCATAATGTCTCTGTAATGAGGTGTGCCATTAGACTGCCGTGCCCTACACTTGTAAGAATCAAATCATGTTGGACAAATGAGATTCTCCAAAGGAGCTCACACATACTCAGTGTCATTTATCCAACAGCTCCCACTGCCCATGCACTAATATCTTGCACACTACTTTTGCGGAGAAAAAATATGGAAAAGACATTTTTTTTTTTTTAAATTGTTACTTATTTCATAACAAAGCCCAGCAACTCTCCCTCTAGTACAGATTAATGCTCGGTTGGGCGGGTTCCTTTTATGGTACCACAGTGAATACTTTTTGCATGGTGCATGACAGACCTACTGAACTTAGTAATATGATGACAAAGAAACACATTCAGTGCTGACAAGCGACTTCCACCTCCACATTCACCCTGCAGATCCCCACTCTGCTGTCAAAGGCCACGATCAAGAGTCCTTCCGTACAAAACCTGGACAAAATCAACACAGCATTGACTTCTCCTAATCAATAAACCAGTCTACGGAAACAATGTGACCGGTGTACATGTCTCAAAAACACAAGTAGGACATTTTAATGTGACACTACTGGCAATCTACAGACTCAGAGTTGACTCCAAATAACACAAAACAGGCATGTGATGCATTACTATAATTTCACCGATGCTTTTCCCAAGGTGACAGAAAATATAACATATACTTTATAGTAAATCATATATTTACAGAGCATGATATTCCAATTCTGTATGATGAGGCTACCACATGTAGGGCTTATGTAGGAGGACTGAGTGTCTGAACCAGGAACCCTCTGACTGCTACACTGCAGACGATTGTAACCATGACCCTTTCTACTGCTCCCAAACAGAGGTACTAAACATATGTGACTTGTCACAGACAGAAAATCCATTCCGATTAAGAAGCTTGTTCAAAGACAAAATTCGTGGAACGTGGATGTTTACCTGGTACGGTCGTGGCGTACCTTGCTCAGAGCCTGCCTGGGCGCAGACATCCCCGTTGGCTATGGGTGCCGTGGTGGATCCTCCCCTGGAGTGAAGGTGGCTCTGTATGTGGTGATGATGAGT
>JADBHE010003147.1:0-13325 GCA_018136845.1 Heterotis niloticus
GTGTGTGTGTGTGTGTGTGTGTGTGTGTGTGTGTGTGTGTGTGTGTGTGTGTGTGTGTGTGTTAGAGAGAGAGAGATCCGTGACACTCCCAGCTGATGGGGCCCAGGATGCTAAGCAGGCCTCCACCACCCTTGCTTGTCTTTGGTTTGCAGTGCTGATCTGGGGAGGAGGGTCTCTGTGGGGCTGCAGATTCTGGTGAGATGATAACACAGACAGATTGATTTATTGGTCAGTTCTCACTCTCAGACAAGTGAGAGCCAACAGCTTTGTCATCTAGTGTAGGGTGAAATACACTGCCCGACCAAAAAAACCATCACCACCTGGATTTAACTTAGCGTTATGATGTGGGGTTGTGTTACGGTGGTGTCGGTGGAAGCAATTGCGAGACCCAAAGTACAAATCAACAAATGTTTACTGAACAAGATAAGCGAATAACAAAACAATAAACACTTTGCTAAATACAGTGCATAATAAACAAACCAAGTCGGAGAACTGCGAACGCAATAGTGTAAGACACAGAGTCTGCTGGAACAGAGAATGAAGATTAAAGGAGAACTAAGTGTTGGGTGCACGTCTGTGTGAAGCTTTTATACAGTCCGTTGCATTCGTGGTTGTGTGGGGAGAACGCGGCCGTGGCTGCGTTGCAGGGTGAAGAGAGCTGTGTGGTGATGGAGAGGACGCAGACGTGACAGGTTGCTTCAGTTGGTCCGGTCTAGGTTCGGCAACGTTACGTGCCCAAAAAATGAGGTGAGCTGACTACCTGAATATACTGAATGGCCAGCTTTTTCCATCAATGGATTTTTTCTTCCAAGATGGCAGTGCCAGGATTCATGGGGCTCAAATTGTGAAAGAGTGCTTCAGGAAGCATGAGAGAGACATCATTTTCACACATGGATTGGCCACCAAAGTCCACACCTTAACCTCATTGAGAATCTTTGGGATTTTGTGCTGGAGAAGAATAAATGTTGTGACATTGCATAAGCTTATCAAAACCATGCCACGGCGAATGCGTGCCGTAACCAAAGCTAAAGGCGCGTCAACGAAATATTAGACTGTGGGACTTTTTGGCCCGGCAGTGTATATAAGTGATCAGGGCAGCTCTGTAGGTACCAGTGGTCAGCGTGGGCAAAGGTGGTCCAGACAGGAAAGCCTACTGCTGAAGGAGTGAATGACACCCTCAAGCTTAAGGGTGTAAACCCTTAAGAGAGGAAAAACATAAAATTGAGCAGAGGTGGAAAGCAGAGTTGCATTCACTCCACTACTCAAGTAAAGCGGTGAAAATGTTGTACTTTTTGCCATAGTTTTTTACCACAATACATTTGTAATGAAAGACTCGTACTTCTGCTCTGTTTCATTTCTTTCGTCCTCTCCTGGTTACTTTAACTTAATTGGTTAAATATTTAAACCAATTTTTTTTTTTTATGAATTTCACTTAAATTTTTAGTGTTTAAATGTAAAACAGGGGTGTCCAACAGCCACAGCCGTTATTGTGAATTGATTTAAGGACCATATAAAGACACGGGTTCAACACTTTGTTAGTGTATGTTATTGAATGTTAAATATATTTCTAATAAAGACAATGTATCTCACAGTGAAAGTTAATAATAATAAAATTAACATATATTAAAATCATCTCTGCTAAACAGAACCTCAGACACTAAATATAACTGAGGTGCAGCTGAATACTCAACTGGAGGTGAGCAGGTCAGCAATTTGCTGTCTGCATTTCTCTTACTTGGCAAAATCGGCCACCGTCAACTGTGTCTGTTTTAGAATGGCTGTATTACCATGTGATTTAACAGAATTTATAATATTTATTGCAGGAGCAACACTAGTCCATTTATTAGCACTTTGTGTTTGCTGTGAATCTAGTGAGTTCAGATGTTCTTGTGGGTGGCATTGCATGAAATGGGAGGCCACAGGCCTGAGAAACGCACATGATTTATGTGCATCTTCAGATTACGATCATTTTAGTACCTTCAGCAAAAAGCTGCTTGTCTTCAATTCTAACTGGGTCCAATTTTCAGGCTTAAGGCAGTAAAATTGTATGCTCAGTCAGACAGACAGATATTATTTCTCAGTAACAGTTATGTTAGGAGTCATCATGTGTTGCTGAATGGATCATAAGGTGTTGAAGCAGGCATAGAGCATCTAATAGTTAGGAAAAATATCAGGTGATTATTGCCATGTTGTTCTGTATGTGGTGAAGCAGGAGCATGAGGACAATGACAGAGAGATCCTGATATCTGGCCTCTGGAGGGTCTGCTGCCATATGTGGTTCAACCACCAGGCATCATACACATCTCCCCTGTGTAGCCATTAAACCTCTCATCAATTATTAACACGATTCCTCTGACTGGCACCTTGTTTGTTCTTTGTTACGGGCAAACCGGGCTTCCCTGAAGAGATGTGCTGTAGTGCAGCAGCCTTGCTCCTCAGTGCGCTCAGTTGAGAAGCAAATGCAGTCTTAACCCTGTTATGGATTCAGAAATGAAACAAATGGCTGACGTATATTCGGTCTTTGTACAGTAAATTTCCAATTCAGTAAACACCAAAATCAAGTCCATTTTGGATTTTGGATTATCGCAGGTCATTCAGAACCAAATGGCTGGTGTATATTCCATCTAAAGACAGTACATAACCAGTTCAGTGTGTTTTAGAGTTTAATCATATATATTTGGACTACACAGATTTAAAAAAAGCATAATGTTTATGTTCATTTCTTGAGAACATAATGTTTAGCTAAGTTCAGATGATGTGTCTGCTGGCCGCCAGACTCCTCCGCATTTTTATATGCAGCAAAAAGTGTTTCTATAGAGATGTGCTTCAGTGTTATATGCCTGAGCCTCAGCTTTCTGGGTTCAGGATGAGAAGTTTAATATGGATCAGTAGCAGTAAAGGCTTAAAACAAATTTGGTGTAAACTTTATCATAGCTTTGCAGAATCAGTTACATAGTCCAGGTGGGTTTATTTAAGCTCTGTACAGAACATTACCAGATCACTTTAGTGTATGTTTTATAGCTTTAACATTCATCCCAACTGTAAACTGAGAATATTTTGCTTTGTCTATTGCTTCAGTACACATGGTTTAGGATGAGGGCCAGGCCTTATATTATGCAGTAAATTATTTTTATGGTTTAAAGACGTGATTTCGCTGGAGGTCCATCTTTCTTCAGCTAAAGCAAAAACTAAGAGTTGATTTCACATGAAATACAGCATGTAAGGCCGCTATTGGGGGTGCGGTAGTGCCTCACAGTTCTTGGACTGCTTGTCTGATGTGCGGTTTAAGTATAGCGCAGGTGTTTGCGTGGCGTTTGCATGTTCGCCTCTGTGTTTGCACCCCTCTAAGGAACAAATATGTACGAAAGAAGGCAATGGCAAACCATTTCTGTTCGTCCTTCCCTTTAAAACCACATCAGTGGTCGCCCAGGAGTCTGCCATGACTCAGTGGTACTTTCCAATTCCAAAAAGGCTACCATTAATGTACATTTAGAATAAATAGATGCAAGATGCTCATATTCACATTTTCCTCATTGAGTCCTTATTTGTCCCTTTCAGTGCAATGAACCACAAAGCCATATAATAAAGTTTATAGTGACAAACAATGAATTTTTAATCAGTTCAGCTGACATTTTTCTCCAGAGTAACTTACAGTGTTTGGCTTTTCAGTGCTAAGCTATTATTTCAATTATTTGCCCATTTTATTTACTGGTTTTATTTCTTCACTGAGGTAATTTAACACAAGTACCTTGTTTGAGGGGCTGTGGGGATATAGTGGTTTAAACTAGCGCCTCACAGCGGCTGAACTGGTTGTCCGGTATAGGGTTTGAATCCAGTTCATGTAGACACACATATTCATGTCCCGCATAACCGAACTGAGAATAAATGTTTAGAAGCACACAGGGCAACAGCATTTGTAATTTATATAAAAATGTTTTTAAGAAATCCTGGTTTCAGCAAAGAGTGTAACATTCATTCATTCATTCCTTCATTCATTCATTCATTTACTTACTTAAATATTAATTTATTTATGTATTTAATGAAACATCAACTTGAATTTTACTGTTCTTTTACTTCATCTTAAAATAGTAACTAAGCTAAATTTGTGTAGCTTCATTATCGGCTTCATTGGTGCACCGTTATGGGTTTTACTTTCGACGGACTGCAGTGCAGGTAGCAGAGGAAAATGGGACGAATGGTCTCATCCCTCAACCCATAGATGAGGGGGCTCAAGCAGCGGGGCAGGAGGAGGATGAAGAGGAAGTTCAGGTAGCGCAGATGGACGAAGAGAGAAGAGCCAAACACAGCCAGCGCCCTCTCAATGCTGCTGAACAGGTAGGAGGTGAGACACAAGCCCAGCTGAGCCAAATGGAGCAGCACCGTCCTGCTGGCCTTCTTGGCTTTGATGGAGTGGGCGGTCACCATGATGCCTGCGTAAGTGTAGATGATGGTGAGGCCTACAGCCGCAAAGAAGAAACCGTTGAAGCCTTGATACATGTCGTACTGCCACTTGGCCACAAACAAACGCTCACGCGTGCAGTACACATAGCCGGTGAGGTACTGACTGTCTGTCACAGCCAACACGAAAATATCGATCACAAAGTTCACAGAGCTGAGGAATCAGACCACCACAATAGCGACACCGGTCCTTCTCGGGGTGGTGATGTTGGCATGATGGAGCGGGAAGCAGATGGCAACGTAGCGCTCCAGCGACATCACAGCCAGGTTCAGTGGAGTAATGCGGAAGGTTGTGCTGGACAGCAGGATGATGGCAGAGCAGATGACCCTGATGAGGGTGACATTAGACAAGCTAAAGCAGTACAGCAGCGAGCTCAGCATCATCTGGATGGAGTCGCTCAGGAGCATTTGGCCAAAGAGGATGTAACGGGATGTCTCACACAGCACCGACTTGCTGCATATGGAAAGAAGCATGATGCTGTTGCAGCTGATGAAGAGCAAGACAACGATCATCACCAAAGACACCTTGATATAGGTTGGCCATTCTATCCTGGTGAGGGCGGACTGATACTGGAGGAAATCAATATCCAGTGAGGAACCATTGAGTCCATCCATAGTGCCCCTGAGCCCATGAAGAAGGAGAAAACAGAGGCACCGAAACAATCACACATTGTTCACACAGCTATACACTCAATGGTGGCTGCATGAAGACATTGCAAATGTATCAGCTGCAAAGAACAACCGTTATGCTTTGAAATCAGTGTAATGTTAAAATATAAATGCAGTATTAATAATACTGTACTTGTTACCTGTGTTGGCCACTGGCAATGCTTGGATAGCGACACACATGTGGTGCTGCTTTACCGCTGTAATTTATAGTAAGCGGGTCAGCTGATGACATCACACATTCGGCAGGCACGAGCTTCACAGGTGGTGATGGACGGCCAGCCTCTCCGTAGGTGTGTGTGTGTGTGTGTGTGTGTGTGTGTGTGTGTGTGTGTGTGTGTGTGTGTAGGTGATTAATCATTAGAGACACCTTACAGCTCACACGGTCACCATATTGTGTGTCCTGTAAATCTTTGCTGTACCGTGCAGTTGCCTGCAGTTAGATGGACGTAATTGCTCATTCTGGGCGGTTAGTGTCCAGCTGTGGCCGGTATGGACATGTGATTCATTTCACAAATCCTAAAATTAATATTAGTCCATCAATATATCAGTATTTCATCAATATTATATCTAATGATCACTTATATCTGAAACAAGTCCCTTTATATTAAATGGGTCCCAAGTTCACAAAAAGAGCTGCCACTAGAATTGTGTTGAAATTTTTTTTTTTTTCAATTCTTGGAAAGAAAAGAAAGTTTATTTTATATATTTAGATAAAATAAGAAGTGATTTGGAAATTGTGTGACATAGAAATCATGTTTTTAAAATGTTAAAACTCCCCATTATGTCCATTGGTACTTCATTCAGTTGTCAATCAATGCAGGCTCTCGGTGGTACATGTTGGGTGGGATGGGATTTCTAGTACAGAAACACACACACACAACCAATTTTTTTAAGCCAGCCATTCACCTGAAACTGAAACACACATCTTGAGTGTGAACAGCCTGAAACTCCACACAGGCAGAGCTGAACTTAGCACTTCATTCAGATGTTCAGCTCATGAGCAGCAGCATCACCATCTGAAGCAGCACCCTGTGTCTAACTCTTCCATCAGAGCTCACCATGAGTTTTACATTATTTCAGCATTTGTGCTTCTCATGTCATGAAGCGCTCAGTGTATCAAGCCAGAAGGTGCTTGATCCACTTGCAGAAGGTAGAACAGCAGGCCTGCTACTCAGAAGGCCATGAAAACTGCTGAAAATGTGAGTGAGAAGAGAGCGTCTGAGCCCTGAGCTGTAGCTCATTTCCCCAAGGAAGCCCTGTCTCCTCAGCACACCAAGCCTCTTCAAAACAAGGTGCCACTCATAGAACTAACCTGAGTAACTAATAAGCTCCTCAATGACCAAACAGAGGAGACGTGAGTAAAACAGGCCGCATGTTTTGTTTACTGCGTGCTGAGCAGAAATATAACTTTTTAGAGGTTTTTCAGAAGTATGATGGACTCAGGTAAGCAGCTACACAGGCTGGCCCTGTGCCTTAAGTCTGTTGGCACCAAAGCCCAACACAGAGCAGCCCTCAGACCACAAAATATAAATAAAGTGATTACTTTTCATCTGTTTAAATTATTATTTACTTTATATTAATAGGTATGTTATTAATACAATTAATTGTTAAATATATTGAATAGCCACCTAGAGGCTATAAGCAAGTCCAGCAGCCAGTAGGACTTTGGGAATCTGAGGAACCAAGACACAGTTCTGTCCACTGAATGAATTCTTCTTAGCACCTTACAGCTGGAGGAAGCTAAGAAAGGCAGAAGGTCAAACCACAGGTCACATAATAGAAAAAGCTGAAGCCTTCTGTTGAACCCTAGAGGATGTTCAGGTGGGTGATTTTGGGATGTTGATTTAAACAACTACTAAAAATACTAAATGCAAACATTTTTGTAAGTCTCGGGGAAAAGTTTTACACTTTTTTCACATCTTAATGCTTAATTTAAAGCCATCTCTCTGGATTTTAATGGAAAAAATGCAGTTATGCCTCAATCTGCTCAATGATGGTGCGAATCAATGTGAATCTTACATTCTTTGGATATTTAGACTCCTTTCATGAAAAAACAGGTTTGAAGATGATGTTAAGCTGAATTCTGACTCTGAGACATCTGGGTGCTGAAAAGCACCCTCTGAACATTTGTAAAGGGTTCATCTGTGGTTCTGCACACAGATAACAGGGTGGACAGAGGCAACACCCATACATCTGTCTTCTTGCCGTGGTTCTCCATGAAGATCAGTGATGAGCAAATTCCTGCTTTGGAAGTTCAGAAGAACCATATTATTAATCTTTCATTACAAACTCACGAGCCCGGAGGTGTGCAGATGCCCTTGTCCTGACCACACCTACAAATCCAGCATGAGCTCATCGTCCAACCAGCCTGATATAAACCAAAGGAGTCGAACACCAGTAACATTCCTCACCATCTCAGCAGCTCAGCTGTTCACAAGGTACAGATGGACACTGTGTATTACTGAAGTCAGTCTTTCATTTTGCCACAAGTTCTTCTTCACATCTTCAAGTCATATTTTACAGCCCACAAATTCTTCTTATCTGAACAGTGGCATCTATTAATGAGATTTTTTTTTTTTTTTTTACATTTTTATAACTTAGATAAAAGCAAGTGGGCATAATTTTAGAACAAATGAAAAGGACCTAATGGTGGATAAATCTGTCTTCTCTTTTCAACCTGGATTTGTAGGCTGCAACCTATGGATGGTGCCAATGGTTCCTCGCTGCAGTTAGACTTCCTCTATCAAGCTGTCTGGGTGCAAAGTGACCTTGAGTGCGCAATTAAATCGGTTGTGGTGCTCTCAGTTTCCCTGTCCTTCATCTACCTGAACTCCGTCATGTTCCTTGCCCTAAGGAGCAAGTCCTCCTTCTGTCAGATGTCGCGCTACATCCTTTTCAGCCAAATGCTCATCAACGATTCCATCCTTCTGGTGGGCACTACACTGCTCTACTTATTGGCCACAATCAACTTCACCCTCACCAAGGCTGTCTGCTCACTTTTTGTCCTGGTGTCCACTGTCACTTTCAACATCTCCCCCATGAACCTGGCTGTGATGTCACTGGAGCGCTACGTGGCCATCTGCTTCCCGCTCCGACATGCCGACATTGCCACTCCTCAGAGAACCAAGATGGCCATCGCAGTGGTCTGGTTCCTCAGCTCTGTGAACTTTACAATTGACATGTTATTCTCCATTGTCTCAGACCCTTTCTTCCTCAGTGCCCGTGTGCACTGTGCCCGGGAGCAGCTGTTTGTGGCCAAATGGCAGTACGACTTGTTCCAAGGGTTCAATAGCTTCTTCTTTGTGACGGTCGGGGTCACCGTCATCTACACCTACGCAGGTATCATGGTGGCCGCCCGTTCCATCAAAGCCAAGAAGGCCAGCAGGACGGTGCTGCTCCACTTGATTCAGCTGGGCTTGTGTCTCACCTCCTTCCTGTACGGCAGCATTGAGAGAGCGCTGGGTATGTTCAGCTCTTCCCTCTTCATCAGTCTGCGCTACCTGAATTTTCTCTTCATCCTCATTCTTCCCCGCTTCCTGAGTCCTCTCATCTATGGGCTGAGGGATGAGGGTTTGCGTCCAATTTTTCTTCACTACCTCCAATACAGCTGTGGGAGAACCAAGCCCATCACACCACACTGAACATTAAGGTATATTCAACCCATCCCTTGCAAATGTGCGGCACGCGTGCTGATGACGTTTCTTATCTCAGCATCAAACATTCACAAAGCTGTCTGTCAGCTGCCGTTTTGACATCCCACAATGCATTTGGCAATTCATTAACGTACGCAAGGTAAAACTTCAGCATCACATTGTCAGTTACTTGGTGTTGTATTTGCAAGCATTTCAGTGAATGAAATGATCATGTTCAAGTATAAATTCGATAAAAATATATTTTACAACACATTCCAAGATAAAAGTCTATATGTACGTAAGCACCAGCAAAGCCAACTGAGGAAATGCCCCGTAGTGCTTCCCTCTAGTGGTTTTTGCCTGTCAGTGAGCCTGCTTGTAGAAGACATTTACTAGGTAAAAGCACCTGGCAGGTCCTCCAAGCAAAAACAACCCCAAACTTAAATGTGTGATTCCTGTGTTGCGTATGAACACAAAACACAAATAAATGTTGTTTGCCACATGGGATCGTTTCACGGGTTCATGTGTATTTTCGTTTCTCGCTTGAGGAATTTCATTAAGGTCGGTGTTGACAGGAGGTAAACTAGAAGCAGGGTTTTGCATATTCTGCTCTTTCATCTAAAGGCCAACAACCTTTTGCATTAAAATTTAGAACAAGAGGCCAAACACGTCACTGCCTTTCTCTTCTTTCATGTCTCTGAAGCTGTGACCAGCCCCCGTAATACTGTATATGTATGGATTTGCTGAAATACATCAGCTTTTCCTAAGCAAAACACCAGTTATTGCTTTAATAGAACATCCAGCACATCAGCACAGAATCTGTCAGGCAGATAGTTGGGCTTTCAGGAGGGTATCACTGAAAAATAGTTTGTTTCTGTTTTTATTCTTTTAAGTGAACAGAATCCCCAAACCACCCAAGCTAGGACTTTGGGACAGGAGGGGAACAGGCGGCGATCAGGAAAAGTGGAGGAAGAATGATTGTGATTTCCCAGTGTTATGAATGTGAATATGAGACATAAGTGAAAGACTTGGCCCACTGGTCAAAGATACTCAGAAGTCAAAAGAGCAGAATCACATCAGGCCTGGTTTTACTGCAGCTGAGCTCAGTTAAATTGAATTAACTGACCTCTTTATTTTTCGTGAACTCATAAACTTGACTTTTTGTAAAAGATCTTTGAAATATCATTTCTACTGAAAAATATGTCAAATAGCTCTATACACAGGTGTGGGATCGTGTCTGGGCAACTGCAACACTCTCCTGTCTGGTCTTCCAGCTTCTGCTATGAAGGCTCTTCACCTGACCTAGTATGTTGCTGCCCATACTGTGTTTCCCTTGTATTTCCCCTCCTTCACCTCCTGTATTGGCCTCCTATTATTTCTTATATGAAGCCCAAGGCCCTATTTATGGTTTTCAAGACAGTCAAAAGATTTACCTAAAGGGCCTGATCACTCCTTAAACCTCAGCAAGACAAGTTCACTCTTTCACCTTTGACCTCTTGGTGCTCCCACACACTAGACATCCAAAATCAGAACTCTCTATGTTCCCAGCGGGCTGCGTGATGTAAATAAAGCATCATTTAGGGTACAGAGAGGTTGCTGAGCAGGCTGGGTTCATCAGCTGAGAGAGAGAGGGAGAGAACAGTGCTTTAAATGATAAAAGCAGCAGCAGTCGTAAAAAAAATGCACTCAGTTTCGCACAACCAAGAAAGGGCTCGGTGACATCACCGCGATGTAAATAATCATTATTATCTCTGAAACAAAAAGAGATAGAAAGTTACTGTTGCAGCTCATAGGGCCCAAACAGAGCACTAACAAACCTGCCCAGTTTCATGCGTTTCGGCAGTTGTAGGGGGGCGACTGACGTCACATGCAATGTAAACAATTGTTAATATCTCTGAAACGGAATGTGATGGAACAGCAGTTTTAATGGCACAAATTGGCACAAACATAGCACTAACAAATGCGTCTGGTTTCATGTGTTTTTGCGGTTGTAGGGGGGTTGAGTGACATCACAGCACCGAAAAAATAAAGGATTATATCTCAAGAATGAAAATGGCACAAATCCTAATTTTTGCAGCACAAACCAGCACAAATATAGCACTAACAAACAATGAGGTTTTTATCATATGTGCCATTTGTAGGGGGTCCAGCTTCACGCAGCCTTCTCAGCGTTGGCTCTGATGTGGTAGCAGCTCCCTCTTTCCCCTCCAACACTGAACATGAGGCTCAGAACGTATTTCTTGGATCCACTTGTCCCCTGATCTCATGACGGCTCCACAACTTGCATTAATTCATCTGTCAAGATCACCAGTAAATTCACTGTCAATTTTATTGGCAAAAATGGTCTTTTTGGGCAAACCTACTGTTTTGTCAACAGTCATAACCTCATATTCGTTTTTGAAATTAAATGTTTGAAATGTTTACTCTGAGTTGGATGTCATGTTGGAGAAAAGAGCAGTGCAAATACAGAAAATGTACGTGAATAAAAGTAAATGCAAATGTGCTAAAGTTCAAACAGCCAAAACTCGCACACAAGCAGCACTTCTACTGAGTTTGTTTGTAGACCAAAGCTCAAAGCAGGCATGATGTTCTGAAGGCTTTTACTGGTAAACTGACAGCAACTGAGGGCAGGGAAGGCCAAGTCGGTCATATCTGTGCGGGTCACCCCCACAGGGAGAGCCCATTTGCACAGCTCAGAAACAAACAAAGCGGCAATCAGAAGCTTGACTTTAATAATTGATGAGCATTTTAATCTCAGTCATATGAGGAGACCAGGTTCATGCCTGCAATGCCCATCAGCCGCTGAACAGAATTCTGCTTTTATGTCTCAAAAGGTCAGTCAGGTGATCTTTTCTCTTTTATGGTTTAAATTCAACTTGGTGCTTCATGTGTCCTACTGACAAGGCCTGCATAAATTACATTAACCCTAAAACCAAAAATATTGGTGGACTTCATGAATATGATGTTTCAAATGCATTTCCCAACTTCACACTACGTGAATAAATCACTTATGTCCTACAAAATCACAGCCTGGGCCCAATACACATCTGCACATCTGTTATGCTGACACCTGCATTGCAACTGCAGAACCTCGGGAGCGGTGAAAAGGTAACATCATCATGGGTCAACCAAGAGGGAGAAGAAAACCCTGGTCCAGCACAACGCCAGCCTAAACTGACCATGAATCTCTAGATGACTTTTGCCACGTGATGCACAAGCTTGGCTGTAACTAAATGTTTCGTGCCCTTTCGGCAAAACTGTGAACTTCTTGCCGGAGAAGCAACACTTCAACAGTCAACCCAGTCACATTCTCTTGTGCTCTCTGGACTTGGGCCTCACAGTGGTTAAAAGCTGCAGCTCCAAACCCTTTGCTGTTGAATTCTACCATACAGCTACAAGCCGCACTGAGTAAAGGAGGAGACTGTTCAGCTGGGTTGGGTCTGCGTTGTCTTGAGATGAAGCTCATTCGTGCCTGATCTGGCTGCCACATCAAAATGTGCCAATAATCCTTCTTCGCTAGGTGAAATGCACATACAAACATACACCTGAGGCTCATCTGAGAGGCCCCTGTACTGACCACACCTACAAACCCAACATGATGTCATCGTTCGTCCAATCTGATATAAACTCCAGCAGTTGAACGCGAGTGATGTTCATCACCATCTTAGCAGCTAAGTATTCAACTCAGCATTGTTTGTGTTGCTCAGGTCAGTGCTTCACTTTCATACAATTTTATCTTGCTGTAAACAGTCTTTAATATTTACACATTATTTTTACCTTACTGAACTGCGACAGCTATTAATTTGTCTAGTTTATGTACTTCCTTTTCATTTTTTTTATTATATTTGCAAGACAAAATGAGCACTATTTTACTATGAATGAAACTGCATTCCTGCTGTGAAGACCTCTCTTGTCTTTATCACCTGGATTTGCAGGCTGCAACCTATGGACGGTGCCAATGGTTCCTTGCTGCAGTTAGACTTCCTCTATCAAGCTGCCTGGGTGCACAGTGGCACAGAGACATACGTTAAAGCAACTGTGGCACTGACAGTTTCCCTATCCTTCATCTGCCTGAACTCCGTCATGTTCCTTGCCCTAAGGAGCAAGTCCTCCTTCTGTGAGATGTCGCGCTACATCCTTTTCAGCCAAATGCTCATCAACGATTCCATCCTTTTGGTGGTCAGCTCGCTGCTGTACTCCTTCGCCATTGTCAACCTCACCTTCACCAAGGCTGTCTGCTCACTTTTTCTCATGGTGTCCACTATCCCCTTCAATGTGTCCCCTTTGAACCTGGCTGTGATGTCACTGGAGCGCTACGTGGCCATCTGTTTCCCGCTCCGACATGCCGACATTGCCACTCCTCAGAGAACCAAGATGGCCATCGCAGTGGTCTGGTTCCTCAGCTCTGTGAACTTTACAATTGACATGTTATTCTCCATTGTCTCAGACCCTTTCTTCCTCAGTGCCCGTGTGCACTGTGCCCGGGAGCAGCTGTTTGTGGCCAAATGGCAGTACGACATGTTCCAAGGGTTCAATAGCTTCTTCTTTGTGACGGTCGGGGTCACC
>JADBHE010003148.1:0-14978 GCA_018136845.1 Heterotis niloticus
ATCTATCTATCTATCTATCTATCTATCTATCTATCTATCTATCTATCGTATGTAACTGCTTGCCTGCCTGTTTGTCTGCCAGTCTATCTACCTTCATAAGTAGGAAATCAGCTAAGAAGATGTTGGAAACTTGTGAGTCACTTTCCTTTCAGTCTCCTCTCCATTTTGTTCCATACAAGCCCAGGTGTGCTTAAATTATTGACTGGAAACGTACAGTCAGCTGTGTGCAAAACGGCCACACTGTTGCTCACATTCTGACAAATACAAATAAACAAATATTTCTGTATATTTGGCTTTTACGCATTTGTGGTAATGGTACAAATGTTCGGATGGGCCACAGAGAACAGCGTCTGACCACAACTTGTAGGCATAAGGCAAAGTTGGTGGGGGGGGGGGGGGGGTGTAAAAGGGGAGGACGTTTTTTTCACGATCTTGCAAGGCAAACGCGGCAAGGTAAGGACTGAGGAACAACGCTGGCAAAAATAGCAGCCTTTCTGGCAGAGTGCACTGCTGTCATCCACACAGGCAGAAGCAGTCCTCCTACCCCTTTCCCTTAGAGAGCAATGCTTACAGGCTAATGGCTCCCATCATGGAAACCTTTTTGGATCTCCTAATGTGTCCTCCTGTTAAGAACACCGGTAGTGCTGACAACATGCTTCTCTTTTTCCACATAAAATCCCAACAGCACTATCCTGAAGCAACGTGATGTTTAATAAAAACAAATACTGCATTAAAAGCAAGTGGCAGCGAGGTTGTGATTCGAGGCTCCGAGAGCCCTGCCGCTTCAAGGCTGTTGACAACACAGCATCGTTTAACCAAAGTTTCTGTTTTATGGCCAGGACCTGAAGACTGCAAGCGGTTTAACTGCAAATGGCATGGATATATTGGTAGATAATTCAGCACCCTGCCTTGTAATAAAGTGAAAGAATGCACAGTGCATAGACTGCAGGGGATGTTACCTGCAAGAAATGAGAGTGTAAGTGTTTCGACTCAGGCCTCATTTTTCATTTTCAGCACGCTTGGCACAATAAACGCAGCATTTTCCCTTCAGCTTTATATGCGTCAGAACATAACATCCTCAGCCCCGCATTCACAAATGCTGACCCACTATTAGCAGATCAAGAGGCCTGACCTGCAATGCGTGTTAAAGCTTTTTCAAGCTCAGCACAGCCACCAAAGGGACCGTCGGCTGCAAGTGATTCAGACGCAAAACCGATGGCCTCAGCTTCCTGTCAGTCACGAATAGGATAAAACAGGAACAGAAATAGTCTGATCATTCGAAATACGATTTTGCCACGTTTCCTTAAAAAGTGCAACTGTGATGCCAGCTGATTTTTAAGAGACAAGGTTTCGTGGGGAAAAAAGACAGCAGTGGGCCAAATATGAACCTTATCCCTCCTTATAACATTGTTGTATTGCGATGGGACAGGATGTGAGACACCGATGAACCTGGGATAACACGCATGATCAGATGGTAGGCTCATGCACTCAAAGCATGGTGCTTCTGGTGAAGACCAAGGGCAAATGGCAGAGAAAAGCTTCTGTGGAGATCTGTAAATTTCCTTGGCCTCCACTTTAGACCATAAAATCAATGGAAAGAAATCAGATATTTGCTCCATATACAGTATGTTATAGGCTCTTATAACTGGGTGATGCGGTGGTGCAGTGGGGTAAGCTGGTGCCTCATAGCTCCTGGGCTGTTCACCTGACGTGGCATTCAAGTCCAGCTCACCTAGAAGTCAAAGATGACTTGATGGCACCTTCCAATCCATTGTTACAGAACAATGAATATGGCAAGCTGTTTTAGGGTAAATTGGGGATAAAAAGTAGTGACAGTGTTAGGATGGTTAGAAAGATTTAGCTTTTTATAGTGCTATTTCCTGCACTCCGGTACTACCTCACCTCTCACTCCAAGCAGCCCAGTTTCAATGTCAAATTATTATTCAAATCAGTGCAGGCTAGAAAATGCCATCAAGTCATGCCTGACTTCTGGGCAACCACTGACATCATTTTCAAGGCAAGGAAGAATAGAAGTGGTTTTCCATGGCCTTCTTCCGGCATCTTTTTTCCTTAGAGAGGTGCAAACACAGAGAAGAACATGCAAGCCCCACACACCCCTGAGCTGGACTTCAACCCCACATCAGGCAAGCAGCCCAGGAGTTGTGAGACACCAGCTTACCCCAGCATACCACTACGTCCCCAAAACCAGCATAATCGTATGGAAAACAACTGTGGTAAAAAATGGACTGGAAGTGGAGGTGGCAGTGATTTCAACTGGTGCCCAGAGTGTGGAATTGAGAGATAAGGCCAGTGTCCATTAGATGTCCTTTAGAAATGATCGGCTGCTTAAATCCACTGTGTATTTGCTGTAGTGAGGTTGCAGCCATTGAGGGAATCAGTCATGCAGCCATTTAGTTCGGCTTTTTGGGTGAAACTTCATAGGAGAAACTCAGGCAGTTGATTTGAGAATTATCATCCCATATGAAGTGAGGTGGGCATTCGGCAGGTAGCCATCACAGTGAAAAAACCCTAAAACAAGGGTCATTATGAGGAGGATTCATCCTTGCAAGAAACTCCAAATAACACAAGTCACAAACAAGGTAACAACTGATGCTCAAACAAATTTTAGCATCAAACAAACATCAGCACCTCAGTGGTCCAGAAAGCTCAGCAGGTTCATCCGACTCTGTGGCAAGCAGTTGCTTATAAGGAGGACTCATTTTTCCCAAACCAATTACAACCAATACTTGCATGAGGATAGTTTCAAATCTCCCGATCCAGATTTAGTTCACGGTTTGGCACGGACCTGATATAAAGCACCTAACAAAGCAGACTGGACGTAGCCTTAAACATCCTCAAACAGAGATTTAAACAAAGAAAATGATGTATGCAGCTACTTTCATGTATGTGCTAATCTTTATTACATTACACTTTGACTTTAAGGGTTTTAGGTGGTCATGTGCAAATTCCCTAATAAGTTCCAGGCACGGACCTGCTCATTTCCTGGTAAAACCCCTTAACGCCCTTTCATGTCCAGACTGGGGGTCAGCAACTGTACTCAAATTGCCAGGTGCGATAACCCCAAAAAACTCCAAAAAAGCAACGAGTGTAGGAGGCATCAAACAGTCCATTGCATTCCACAAAAATCAAGATCATAATGGCGTTACTTTATGGGAACAGCATGCATTACGTTAGCAGCTCCTGTTTTATCCCAGTCCAAGTAAAGCGGCCTAAGAAAAGACAGCAGGTGTGGGCTTATTGCCGCCTGGGTACCGCTGCTGCTCTCAATCAAAGGCTGCCAGGGGGCAGTACTTGAATGTAGTGAGAAACCACAAGCACCTGAGCACGACAGCGCTCGGATAATGCGGTGCTGGGCTTGTGTTCTCAAAGGCACTCTCACAGGAGGGACCGGATGTCGCGGCCCGTCCGGGAATCGGGGCCGAGGGCTGCCAGGAATGCTAACGACAAGATTCTAACTATCTCCTTGTTTCGGCTTTCGTGCTCCCTGCAGCTACAACTACAGCTTGGTCCGAGTAATGTGGTCGCCACAGCACCAGCACTGACACATCAGATGATATCGTTCCAGAATGGAGCCATCAAGAGGGCATTTATAAGCTCCGTGCAGTCTACTTGAGTGAATGTGTGACACTTCTGCACTATAGAATCTAATGGTTATGCAGCATTGGGGAAAAAATACGTAGTGCTTAGTAGTAGCAGTAACTCCTGAGAGTGAAACAAAAGCTCAAACGCTTTGGTCGCAAAATGAGAAGATGGACTCCTTGGAGACAGCTCTGATGCTGGGAAAAGCTAAAGGCAAGAGGAGAAGAGGATGACAAAAGTTAAGATAAACAGACAGCCTTGCTGAAGCATTGCATATGGCCTTAAAGGATCTCAAACAGAAGTCCATGAGGTCAAAGAGTTGGACTCAGCTAAAAGAATCAAAGTAGTAGTTCTTAATCGCTGCACACCTCCTCTCCTGCCAACAAGTATTTCAACATTATACAGTACAGTATATAAGTTATTTACTAAGTTTTATTTATTTAATTTAAATTAATGGCCTTCATAGGCATTTTCCAGAATTTTTCATTCTGCAGCATTTTCCAGAAGAAACCAAATGCATATCAGTTCCAGCTCTAAACCTGATGACAGTTTTATTTTTGCCTCGTAGGTTAAACCAGACTGAATGTATTATTGTTTTCTTTATGCTTCAGAACACATTCACCAAATGATTACCCAAGAAGGTGGCTTTGGAAATGTTAAGGGAATTCAATAGAATGGTTGCTTGAATGCAGTCACACTTGCTTCCTGTTTTTTTGGTGAAAGCCATCGAATGAGCGTTGAGTAGAAGAGGTCCTACAAGACCGTGCCTGCTCTACTGAACCGATAAAGAGAGTCAAAAAGGATTAGATGAGGAGAACGTTGACCAGCCATTGGACTGACGTTCCTTGCATCCAGCGGAAAGCATGACATAAGCAAGTTTTCCTGCAGCCCCAAACAGCACACCCATCTTTCATTACCTGGAGAGTTGATAGATATGGAAAAAATAACGTGAAGAAGTTCATCTGAAAATATCTACGCTGTTTGTTCAGCGTCTATTTCGCAGAGCCCACTCACTTTCCTCGAATCATTTCTGCGTATGCAAAATCTTAGCTTCTAATATCCGGACCAAACAAGGCTGGAACAAAGGAATAGGTTTTGTTTTCAGAGGAAGAGACCCTAAAAGTTCTGTTTGCGCACTTGACGGATCGATGGAAAAAGCAAGCCGTGTCAGGTGAACGAGGCACAGGTCCCCGCTTTAATTGTAAACTGCAAACGGCAGACTGTCAGGAGGAAGGGTGACCTGGTGTGGCCCCAGAGGAGCCCCTCAGCCCATCCCGCACCTGTACAGCCAGCCCTGCCCACACTCAGCACTGCTATTCACACAGCCATTTGGGTCAGTGGTGGGAGATGATGGCCAGGTAGAAGCAAGAGGCCTTCAACACATGGAAACCCTCTGTTCTCTTCCAGGTGCTTCATACTGCACCGCAGTCCACAAGGCTGTGTTTCTGGTGAGGGTTTGTGAAAAAAGCATCATGCTTTTCTTAATTTGAGCAGTGTGAAAGGTTTGAACATCTACATCTGCCAGAGCAGCTTGGTTCTTATACAATTTAGTGTAAAATGAATGTAAATTAAAATACATGTAAAACTGGCAACAAATCAGCTATGAAGACCAAGTTCTTTTATTCTAACAGCCTATGTGGCACTATGTGTAAGTGTGACTCAGCATATTAAGACCCATTTTAGGGGAACGTTTATTCTGCTGCTCGAGATGATGTGAACTCCTCATGCAGTTCTGCCAAAGTCACTCTGATTCTGTGAACTCCTTGTTTACCAAAAACATGTGCTTAGTTTTCTAAAAGAAAATGTTTATATCCACAAATTCTTAAGTGTTGCTTAGACGAGAATATGTAATGATGTGTGGCAGGAGAAAAATTAATGTGAATCAGTGCCCACACAAAGATAAGTGAGCCCCTAAGGAACACAATGCTTGGGGAAATTTTCAACAAGCCAGCGAAAAAGAACAAAAAAAAAAAAAAAAAAAATGGTGTCCTAAGTTAACTGACTAAAAGCTGAACTTCGTAGGGTGGTTCTGTGGTCTTTGCGGCCTTAAGTGAAGCCATGCGATCCTTCTGTTTTTTTTTTTATTTTTTAAATCTCAACTATTTTGATTGTGTTTTCTGCCGACACGTGGACGTGGATATGAGCTGCAGCAAAGGAGGCCAGCAGATCCCTGAAGGTGACCCTGGAATTATTCCAGACATCTTGTGTTATTTTTTTGGGGGGGTATTTTAGAAGGGTAGCCAATTCTATGTAGCTGCTATGGTCTTAAATTTTCTCCTTTTGTTCACCATTTGTCCAAACAGTGGCCCAAAGTGGACTTTGCTAAGGCTGTATAATCATCTGAAGACTGCTGAGCTCTTCTCTGAGCTCCGTCTCTGTAGATGATCCATCGTAATGTGTGACCGGAGCTGATTCCTCACATCTTCACGTGTAAGTAATCAGTTCAGCCTTTTAGCAAGACATACTTTCATACCATTTCTAGAAAACTTATATATAAATAATATTTATGCACACACATTGCATTGTACACACATCAGTTCTAGGCAATGACGTGTTTCCCTTTTCGATGGGAACCAACGGAGACGCCCTCTGAATCTCAACCGAGCAGATCTGGAGCTTACCTCCATGCCCTTGCCAGAAGGACCAGGAAAAAAATATAAAGTAAATTCAGAGTCCATTGCAAAACTTGGGCATGATGAAACGAAAGCCCCTCATTCTGGCTTGGTTGTTACCTTATTGATTCAAGAACTTTGACTAAGCAGTTTCGTGACCAATCCTGGGAAATTAACTTTCCCAACATGACTGGATAGTTTGTTCCAGATAAGTCCTATTTTCATTCCTCAAAGCCTCTGTGTTTCATTTCCATGTATGTCCTCTGGTGTACATGATGGTCCTGAAGTGACTGTAAAGGATGATCACAACTCTGTGCTCCCCAAACATGACTAGAAGTTAAAATTAAGTATGTATATCACAAAATAACTCAGTAACATCAGTAAAAATATCCTTAAACGCACTTCCCTTAGCAGAATAATGTGCCTAACAGCTTGTCATTCCCTTATTTACTCACTTTTACGCGTCTCTGCAACGTTTCCTTACTTTGTGCAGAAAGATGTAGATAAAAACTGATTCAGAGCACCTACAAAATACATAGAGAACACCATGTGTGATATACATTTTATATAAAATCTAAAAATAAGTCAGTGTCAAAAAGTGCACAGTAATATCTTTCCAATAAAGAATATGTTTCCTTCAATTGGTTTGCACACAAGAATAAAAAAGGAAAATGGAAGTGCAAATGGATGCACAGGCAGAAATCCATAATTATTATTTAATAAACACCTTTTTTTCCCTGGGTTTGTGAATGACACACAGGTCACAAAGCAGGGCAACGGATACCTTCTCATTCACTGGGTTTTGCTAACTGTTTGTTCTCACAAGGGTTAGGGTTGCGCCTATCCCAAAATCGCTGGTTGGTATGCTAGAAGGTGGTAGACACTGTGGATGGGACACCAACCTATTGTGGGGCAGCCAAGCACTACAGACAAGTCAGCCACCATTTAACTTGAAACACATGTCTTTGGACTGTGGGACGAAAGCAGAGCACCTAGGAGACCCCTCACAGACACGTGGGAAGAATGCAAACACCACACAGACTGATTTGGATTCAAAACTATGCCTGAACAGCCCAGGTTTTGCTGTACGGTGGCACCATTACCGACTTCACCAACATTTAATGGATAACTTGCCCTCCGAATTAAAAGGCCCGTTCAAGAAGGCTCTTGAACGGGCCTTTTAATTCGGAGGGCAAGTTATCCATTAAATGTCTGGAAAGCGTGTAGGTCGCGACATATCTATGCTACTGCACACCGTCTCACGTTCATGGAACAAGTGCAAATAACTCGGCACCCCGGAATTTGATATAATAAAGCCTGATGGTCAAATATCAAGGAATCACAAATGGGTCTACATACAGACACATGGAGATATGAAGGAACAAAAAGTACAATTGTACTCTGCTTCAAACCAGGCTGTGTCAAAACCAGTTTGGGATCGCGTTACAGGATGTCATCAATGATTACATTTCTGAACGTGCCAAGCTGTGTACGAAAATTTTATAGCGACGCAGCCACTCATATACCCCCTGCTTTTTAACAATGGTTTTTCAAAGGAAAGTGTGATGGATGCGGGGGCGGTTAAAAGGTTTAGACATCTGAGTGGGCAGGGGAGCAGTAGCAGACAGATGAGCTGTGAATGGGGTCATTGTCCACACGGCCCTGAAAGAAAACCTTCTTGAAGGCTTTCTTTGCACAACATAAAGCAATAATGCTTGGAACTGATAGGATTCTTCCAGGCTATGAAGTCTGCCTGAAGTAGAAAGGTTTCTTTGAGACAAGAAACGGACAAGGACAAGGATGCAGTCCACGGCAATGTTCAGTAAATAAAAGTGGAAACAAGGGATCACCGAGGGTTGTGTGTCGAGCAGACATTAATGCACCTTGTGGTGCTTTGCCGTGCATAGGAGCATCAAGTGCAGAAATGAATAGATTAAGAATTCCTTGAACACGGGACTGTCGTATTTGAGTGTCACCTGTTTTATGGGATTTGACTTTGTCACCGGGTCTGAAGAAACCCCACAAAGCGGTAATTCAATACATGCGGGAAGGACTACCAGGTATTATGTCACATCCCTCAGTGGACTGAGAAATGGCCCTAAAAACTGCCCAGACTTGCTAGTACATCATTTGAAATACAGTGAGAGAAAGCGCTGCCAGCATCTCACTTCAGGTAGTGCTGAAGCTGCCGATCTGAGCAGATATTTTAGTGCCACTCTCCCTAAATGCCTATGTTTGTGGCAAACCATGTGATCAAGCATGGTGCCTGGGGGGGGGGACTTTGAAGTGCAAGAAACTCTGCGTTCTGCAGGCAACGGGCATTGCTGTCCTTAAGCACAAGACTTGGGACTTAAAATTGCCAGGTGGGTTCTCCTGTCCTATTACTGAGCATCTTTGCTTGCAAAAATTCATTTACTGCATTTAACATTCCAGGCTGCTTGGGAAAAGACTGATCGCAAAGCAACTGAAATATATTTTTTATTTTGACAGTGGGACCATAAAACTGTCTCTCACTATACAGTCTGCTACTATCTTGCTTGTAAGACACCGGAATAAATGTGGTTCTCAAGTCTTTTATGTCTCAGTGCCATTATTAAGGGCACAGCAGAAAACCACAGGCTCAAGAGCATAAGCCACAGAGAAATAATATTTTAATTTATCAACGCATGAGAGTGAATGCATTTCCCCTGCAGTATGAACACAGTAAAGCCTTCATGAGAATTACAGGTTTTCGGGGCAAGCCCCTCGGATTGGAGAAGGTGTTGCGTTTCAGAAGTACGGTCACGCTATCCATCCAAATGCTGCACACAGGCTCTCTTCTGCTGCGAAGGAACTGACGCTTAGCACAGAATCATTACAGCTGACAAAAACAGTGGCACCGTGTTAACCACAAAAGGACAAGATTTGGGGAGGCGGCTGTTCACAAATGTTCACTCGCTGCCAGACATCTTATCTCCAACTTGCTATGGTACTTGCCCCTCGCATCCCTCTTTGCCTTCTTTTCCAAGCTACAATGTAAAACCTGGATTAAAATCAAAATCACATTTTGGCAGCTGAGGCTGCAGGGGGCAAAGTATTTAACCTGCACAGAAACCTGAACCAAACCCTTAAATTAACATAACAATGATCTCAGAAGGACCAAAACGTATTCACAATCACATTTTCTGGCTATGGCTCTGTAGCCCTTGTCTGCAGGCAGGACTTCTGAGTTGTTCCTCTTCTAAAGAAGTCTTCCTGTGCATGTTTATTAATTTTTTTGTCCTACTCCATCCTAAACATCAGTTTAGTTACATTATGACGGGCGACCTGAAACAAAGCCCACTCGCCATGTTTGTGGCATATTAACCCAGTCCCTTGGCGAAAAGAACCTGCTAAATAAACACATGCAAATCCAAATGAAGCTTTGGAAAGCTTCATAAAAAATGACATCACTTTTCAGGGATATCTGTGAATTCTCTCCAGCAGCTAGTCATCCAGCCCTGTGTTTCCTCATTGTAAGACCTCTGTGAGAGTTTGACGCTTTCCAGGTGCTTGAAGCGGATCGGTGTGATCTACATGTTATAAAGGGCAAATTCTAAATAAAATGGTGAAAACTGACACTGATATGCATGTTTTGTATTGCGTAAATTCCCCTCAGATGGGCTTGTGTTTTGCATTTTAGCGTTTTACACGATACGGCTCAAGCCAGATTCAGCTATGAGGAAAATTTCCATAACATCTAAGCGCCTGGTGCTGAGGGAGACCTTTAAGATGAGGCAGAGATCATATCTGCATGCCCAGGGTTCCCCACATTATTGCTGTCCTCAATGAAAGAAAGAGGGGAAAAACAATTCTCTCCAACTAACAGCAAGATCATTGAATTTACACTGAATTTAAACTGACACACACCGGGCGGTGGGTTTTTTTTTTTTTTTGTTGTTTTTCTTGGTTTTACTTCTGCCTGTGTGTGCAGTAAAACTACAGCTAGGACCATCACTCGACATCCTCTGTGGAAGCAGGCTGCAAACTTCAGTTGGTCCTGCTTTAAGGTGGTTCAGGAGTGCAGATCAGCCCCTTTTTCTTTGCCTAAGAAGCACATAAACCATAAATCATTTTATTGTAATCACCATAACAAAAATCTGTGCTTTGTTTATTTCTTAGGCACTGCTGCCTTTTCCACTGTACAGCGAATTTACAATACGGCAACTATGAAATTCAGCCGGAAAGGTCTGTGAGCTGTCTGATATGTAAGGAAAAAAAAATTCCTGTGCAAAATATTTTGCTTTCACCCCATCACAAAGGAAACGGAAAACAAATGTACAGTTCAGTCACCAAAATGTACAGCGTTGTCTAGAGTTAAGCACCCTTGTCGATGGCCATTAACTCCTGAAGACTGCTGAAAAAAATATATATACATATTACAAGAACAAACAATAAGTCTGCAGTGTGCCACACTCAAAAATGTTGGAAATATATCAAAGAGATTAAATAACTGTGCAGCGTAACAGTGAAAATGCAGTCACTATTTCTTGTACTTTACATCGTGAATGAGATTTGGCCAATGGGTAGCTCATTCAGCATTTACTGGAGGCACTACATCCAGCAAAATCTAATAATTGCGTGCTTACCTTTCTTACGATATCGGCTTTTATAAAGTGGTGCAATATTTTTGATCCTTTTTTTTTGTAAAAAACACACACATTTTATCTGAGCTGCACAGCAAGGACAAGTTTGTGTTACCCATTTCACATGGAAAGAGCATGCCTGGATATCTGCATGTCACTGAAATGCTGGAAAAATCCAGAACACAGCAAAAATGACCAAAAAAAAACAAACAAAAAAAAAAACTAATTTAAGTGTGATGAAGCAGAGCGCTACCTGCTCAGGAACGCACTGCCCTTCTTATTTCTTTTTCCATCCAACGCTCCCCTATCATTCATCTAACATCACTTCAATAGACTTATGGAAAATGTACAGATGAGGTGAGGGCGGTGGTGCGGCATAGGATCATGACACTTGTTGAAATGAATGCCTCGTGACACTCACAAATGAAGTGTGCTTAGACCTACTAAATATAACGCAGATAAATATACCTTCAAAGGAATACACCAGGAATTACCCAGTAAGGAAATATAATTAAAAACAAACAGACCGGGTGCTGACATGGATGCTCGTGTGTTCTGTGTTCCGCCGAATTTAAGGCAAGATCAGACTTCACATTTCACTCCTGGCAGAAATAACCACCAATATATATTTCTAATTTCAGTAACTGGTAGCAACATACCTCACCATACATCTATTGCCAACATTTTGCTTATATGCTAAAGTAAACTTATCGACATACTTTTTAATGATAATTAAAGCCTTCTGTCCATAAGGTGCTTTCTGAACTAATAACCTTATCTCAACACATAGTCATTCTGTAAGCAAACGTGAGAAAAGGGAATGACAATCTTTTGGCTACTGAATGATAAAGCTTGTGATGCCAGTTCAAGGTGGGGGGGGGATCGGACAAATAACGCAATTGCGCTTCACCGGTGTGAGTTTCCATCTCCGTTAACCTGCTCCTTTCAAACCACAGAGAGTCCCGTGCTTTCGTACATGTGCGCTGTTCACCCTCCTTACAAACGTAATACGTTGCTGAAAGACACCTCGTAATGCAAACTCTCAAAAGTTGAAGGTACACCTCTGTGCTATTATGTGCTTACACTTGATAAAGTATGGGTTGGGCTGAGGCTTCCCCACAGCCCAAAGCCATGTGTTTCAGGTCATCTGGTGGTATAAATATGTGAATGAGTATAGGCTGCTTAAAGCAGTCAGATATTGCATTTTGTAGCTGCAAACTGGACAGTAAGGCTCAATAAGTTTGAGATCCAGGGACTAAATGGCCAAAGGTATGTGGACACCTGAGCATCACACCCATATGTACTTGTTGAAAATTGCATTCCAGTTCATCCCAAAGGTGTTTGGTGGGGTTGAGGTTGGGGCTCTGTGCAGCCACTCAAGTTCTTCCACACCAACCTGGGCAACCCATGTATTTTTGGAGTTCACTTTGTGCATGGGGGGGCAAAGTCTTGCTGGAGCAGGAAAGGAGCTTCTTCCCCAAACTCCGATCACAAAGCCGGAAGCACACAATTGTCTAGAATGTGTTTGTACGCAGCATGGGTGCAGCTGAAACGGCTCAGTTTTGCCATTAGAAGGGGGGTCCACATACTATACTTTTGGCCACATAGTGTATGCGCCATGTGACATGATGTCCGTCGGCTTGTGAATAAATTATAGCCATGAAGGAATGAACCTGGTCAGTGCAATGTTCTGATATGGCAGGCCTAATGTGTACCAGGCAAACGTTCCCCACACCATTACGCTGCCACCACTATACTGTCAACACCAAACAGCACGGCTCCATGGACTCATGCTGCTTGCCTCAAAAAAATTTTTTTTAAATTTGGTTTTGGCAATACAAACAGGCAGAGACAGTACATCAAGGGTGGGGGGGTCAGATGATTGCAGTACATTACAAGTATGATCACACAGCACTGTGTAATAAGTTCCAGAAGGGTGTCTATGCACTCCAAAATTGTTTTGAATTACTATGTACTGTATGTCAAATGTTTCAAGCTAAATGGAATTAACTTCAGTACTCCGCATATTTTCAGAGGGAACTTCACTTGTACACAAAAGTTTTAAAATACATTTTTTGCCAAGTATGTCAGTATGAACAGCCTACACCAAATTCTGAGCCTTCCATCAGAATGATCCAAACGGAACCTGGACTCATTTCACCAGACATCTTTTTTCTTCTTTCAGTTCAGTTCTGACGCTCCTGTGCCCATCTGAGACGCACTTTCTTGTTCTTCTCTGAAAACATTGACGCCTGACGTGGTCTTTGGCTGTTGTAGCCACACAAACTCCGATTAGTGTTGTGTTCTGAGGTGGCACCAGTGTTGAATTTGGATGCGATTTGGCTGGCTGTGGCCCGCCTGTTTCCTTGCTCAGTTCTCACCCTTCTCCTTTGACCGCACGAAATCTAAATGGATTCCTCCAGACAAAAAGTAAATCAAAGTAGGGATATTAAAAACGAAAATCGTTGTAAAGTCAAATTCTTCACATTGCGAAGGGTGTATCTTGGGTGCTGCACTTAAGATCAGATCTGTTCTGCAAGTTGGTATGAGTTTCCTCGTGAGTCTTCGAGGTCTTTTGCAGATTTTTGCGTGCGTGTCCAGCGGAAAACAGGTAAACATAACTGCTACACTGCTGTATGCATCTGTCTTGATGTGTCTGGGCAAATTTTCAACAGACATGCAAGGTTTTTATTAATTCACCCAGAATAGTGAAGAACGGTGATGCGTATGGAAAACACAGCAGCGGACTATCGGGCTTTTAAATGAAACGAAAGGAGTCGCTCCAGGCAAGCCCAGCGTCTGCTGGCGTAGGCACTAAAGGAGAGTAGATGTGTTTTAAAATAGGGGTACGGTAGAGGGTGCTGGGGTGGGGGTGCACATGCTAACGTCAGTGTCTGTGCTGATGTGCAAAACGGACTCATTACATCTTCAAGTTTTCAGCAAGTCATGTAAAAGATATCAGACTTGCATACTGGCACCCCGAGTAAAATATATTCAACACAGTCATCTGTAAGACATCTACAGGCACGACAGCCGATATCACTCCGCAGCTTTTTTTTAGCAAAAAGAAGGAGAGTCATTCTATTTTATAAAAACTCTGAAGCTCTCGCAGTCATATTTGGCCACGATTAATCACAAATTAAATATTTCCCTCCCTTTTTACCCTGAGGTAATGTCTAACTTATGAAGAAGAAACTCCTGAAAATGTTAAACTTGTAACTTCAGTCCGCACAGACAGCAGACAATTTGATGGAGCTCAAGAGTGTGAAGAATCAAATATTGTTCAACAGAAATTTAGTGCTAACTTCTGTACGCTTTTATGAATGTATTACTCAGTAACCAAGTATTATATGGGGGGACGTAGTGGTGCAGTGGGGTAAGCTGGTGCCTCACAGCTGCTTGTGTGATGTGGAGTTCAAGTCCAGCTCAGGGGTGTGTGTGGAGTTTGCAGGTTCTCCTGTGCATTTGCACCCCTCTAAGGAAAAAATATGCTGGAAGAAGGCAGTGGCAAACCACTCGTCTTCCTCCTTGCCTACAAAACCATACCAGTGGTTGCCCAGGACTCAGACATGACTTGATGGCACTTTCCACTTCCAAGTATTATATGAACATACAATTTAAACCATTCTGTAAAGTAACTCACTGTTTTTCATACAGCTTAATGTCATCCATATACAGGAGGTACCTGATAGTACAGGAGGCATCCTTGAATCTGTGTACGATACCACTCTTCGTGATTATATCGTGAGGGGTTCCGGTAATAACAAATTATATCTATGTGTTTGAGGGAGGAAGTATGTCTGTATGTATGTATGTGTAAGAAGCAAGAACATCCTTCTGCATCTTTTACATCAGCAGTGTGTGTAGAGGAGTTGAGTGTGTAAAGAACAAGACAATCCGTCAGCGTCATATATGGTAGCCTGTGTGTGTGTATGTGTGTGCGTGCGCACTTGCGCAGGTAAAGAAAATTCATGAGCATCTCATATGAAAGTGTGTGTGTACAGTTAGAAATAAGTCAAAGTCGTATGGCTGTGGCATGTGGTATAAATTGGGGTTTATGGCATCAGCTGGTGTTCACCTGAGGGTTAGAATGGACAAAACAAGTGAGCTTGGCGATTATGGGATGACAGTGGATGCTAGGTGTGCTCTTCAGGCAGTATGC
>JADBHE010003149.1:0-14976 GCA_018136845.1 Heterotis niloticus
ATCTATCTATCTATCTATCTATCTATCTATCTATCTATCTATCTATCGTATGTAACTGCTTGCCTGCCTGTCTGTCTGCCAGTCTATCTACCTTCATAAGTAGGAAATCAGCTAAGAAGATGTTGGAAACTTGTGAGTCACTTTCCTTTCAGTCTCCTCTCCATTTTGTTCCATACAAGCCCAGGTGTGCTTAAATTATTGACTGGAAACGTACAGTCAGCTGTGTGCAAAACGGCCACACTGTTGCTCACATTCTGACAAATACAAATAAACAAATATTTCTGTATATTTGGCTTTTACGCATTTGTGGTAATGGTACAAATGTTCGGATGGGCCACAGAGAACAGCGTCTGACCACAACTTGTAGGCATAAGGCAAAGTTGGTGGGGGGGGGGGGGGGGTGTAAAAGGGGAGGACGTTTTTTTCACGATCTTGCAAGGCAAACGCGGCAAGGTAAGGACTGAGGAACAACGCTGGCAAAAATAGCAGCCTTTCTGGCAGAGTGCACTGCTGTCATCCACACAGGCAGAAGCAGTCCTCCTACCCCTTTCCCTTAGAGAGCAATGCTTACAGGCTAATGGCTCCCATCATGGAAACCTTTTTGGATCTCCTAATGTGTCCTCCTGTTAAGAACACCGGTAGTGCTGACAACATGCTTCTCTTTTTCCACATAAAATCCCAACAGCACTATCCTGAAGCAACGTGATGTTTAATAAAAACAAATACTGCATTAAAAGCAAGTGGCAGCGAGGTTGTGATTCGAGGCTCCGAGAGCCCTGCCGCTTCAAGGCTGTTGACAACACAGCATCGTTTAACCAAAGTTTCTGTTTTATGGCCAGGACCTGAAGACTGCAAGCGGTTTAACTGCAAATGGCATGGATATATTGGTAGATAATTCAGCACCCTGCCTTGTAATAAAGTGAAAGAATGCACAGTGCATAGACTGCAGGGGATGTTACCTGCAAGAAATGAGAGTGTAAGTGTTTCGACTCAGGCCTCATTTTTCATTTTCAGCACGCTTGGCACAATAAACGCAGCATTTTCCCTTCAGCTTTATATGCGTCAGAACATAACATCCTCAGCCCCGCATTCACAAATGCTGACCCACTATTAGCAGATCAAGAGGCCTGACCTGCAATGCGTGTTAAAGCTTTTTCAAGCTCAGCACAGCCACCAAAGGGACCGTCGGCTGCAAGTGATTCAGACGCAAAACCGATGGCCTCAGCTTCCTGTCAGTCACGAATAGGATAAAACAGGAACAGAAATAGTCTGATCATTCGAAATACGATTTTGCCACGTTTCCTTAAAAAGTGCAACTGTGATGCCAGCTGATTTTTAAGAGACAAGGTTTCGTGGGGAAAAAAGACAGCAGTGGGCCAAATATGAACCTTATCCCTCCTTATAACATTGTTGTATTGCGATGGGACAGGATGTGAGACACCGATGAACCTGGGATAACACGCATGATCAGATGGTAGGCTCATGCACTCAAAGCATGGTGCTTCTGGTGAAGACCAAGGGCAAATGGCAGAGAAAAGCTTCTGTGGAGATCTGTAAATTTCCTTGGCCTCCACTTTAGACCATAAAATCAATGGAAAGAAATCAGATATTTGCTCCATATACAGTATGTTATAGGCTCTTATAACTGGGTGATGCGGTGGTGCAGTGGGGTAAGCTGGTGCCTCATAGCTCCTGGGCTGTTCACCTGACGTGGCATTCAAGTCCAGCTCACCTAGAAGTCAAAGATGACTTGATGGCACCTTCCAATCCATTGTTACAGAACAATGAATATGGCAAGCTGTTTTAGGGTAAATTGGGGATAAAAAGTAGTGACAGTGTTAGGATGGTTAGAAAGATTTAGCTTTTTATAGTGCTATTTCCTGCACTCCGGTACTACCTCACCTCTCACTCCAAGCAGCCCAGTTTCAATGTCAAATTATTATTCAAATCAGTGCAGGCTAGAAAATGCCATCAAGTCATGCCTGACTTCTGGGCAACCACTGACATCATTTTCAAGGCAAGGAAGAATAGAAGTGGTTTTCCATGGCCTTCTTCCGGCATCTTTTTTCCTTAGAGAGGTGCAAACACAGAGAAGAACATGCAAGCCCCACACACCCCTGAGCTGGACTTCAACCCCACATCAGGCAAGCAGCCCAGGAGTTGTGAGACACCAGCTTACCCCAGCATACCACTACGTCCCCAAAACCAGCATAATCGTATGGAAAACAACTGTGGTAAAAAATGGACTGGAAGTGGAGGTGGCAGTGATTTCAACTGGTGCCCAGAGTGTGGAATTGAGAGATAAGGCCAGTGTCCATTAGATGTCCTTTAGAAATGATCGGCTGCTTAAATCCACTGTGTATTTGCTGTAGTGAGGTTGCAGCCATTGAGGGAATCAGTCATGCAGCCATTTAGTTCGGCTTTTTGGGTGAAACTTCATAGGAGAAACTCAGGCAGTTGATTTGAGAATTATCATCCCATATGAAGTGAGGTGGGCATTCGGCAGGTAGCCATCACAGTGAAAAAACCCTAAAACAAGGGTCATTATGAGGAGGATTCATCCTTGCAAGAAACTCCAAATAACACAAGTCACAAACAAGGTAACAACTGATGCTCAAACAAATTTTAGCATCAAACAAACATCAGCACCTCAGTGGTCCAGAAAGCTCAGCAGGTTCATCCGACTCTGTGGCAAGCAGTTGCTTATAAGGAGGACTCATTTTTCCCAAACCAATTACAACCAATACTTGCATGAGGATAGTTTCAAATCTCCCGATCCAGATTTAGTTCACGGTTTGGCACGGACCTGATATAAAGCACCTAACAAAGCAGACTGGACGTAGCCTTAAACATCCTCAAACAGAGATTTAAACAAAGAAAATGATGTATGCAGCTACTTTCATGTATGTGCTAATCTTTATTACATTACACTTTGACTTTAAGGGTTTTAGGTGGTCATGTGCAAATTCCCTAATAAGTTCCAGGCACGGACCTGCTCATTTCCTGGTAAAACCCCTTAACGCCCTTTCATGTCCAGACTGGGGGTCAGCAACTGTACTCAAATTGCCAGGTGCGATAACCCCAAAAAACTCCAAAAAAGCAACGAGTGTAGGAGGCATCAAACAGTCCATTGCATTCCACAAAAATCAAGATCATAATGGCGTTACTTTATGGGAACAGCATGCATTACGTTAGCAGCTCCTGTTTTATCCCAGTCCAAGTAAAGCGGCCTAAGAAAAGACAGCAGGTGTGGGCTTATTGCCGCCTGGGTACCGCTGCTGCTCTCAATCAAAGGCTGCCAGGGGGCAGTACTTGAATGTAGTGAGAAACCACAAGCACCTGAGCACGACAGCGCTCGGATAATGCGGTGCTGGGCTTGTGTTCTCAAAGGCACTCTCACAGGAGGGACCGGATGTCGCGGCCCGTCCGGGAATCGGGGCCGAGGGCTGCCAGGAATGCTAACGACAAGATTCTAACTATCTCCTTGTTTCGGCTTTCGTGCTCCCTGCAGCTACAACTACAGCTTGGTCCGAGTAATGTGGTCGCCACAGCACCAGCACTGACACATCAGATGATATCGTTCCAGAATGGAGCCATCAAGAGGGCATTTATAAGCTCCGTGCAGTCTACTTGAGTGAATGTGTGACACTTCTGCACTATAGAATCTAATGGTTATGCAGCATTGGGGAAAAAATACGTAGTGCTTAGTAGTAGCAGTAACTCCTGAGAGTGAAACAAAAGCTCAAACGCTTTGGTCGCAAAATGAGAAGATGGACTCCTTGGAGACAGCTCTGATGCTGGGAAAAGCTAAAGGCAAGAGGAGAAGAGGATGACAAAAGTTAAGATAAACAGACAGCCTTGCTGAAGCATTGCATATGGCCTTAAAGGATCTCAAACAGAAGTCCATGAGGTCAAAGAGTTGGACTCAGCTAAAAGAATCAAAGTAGTAGTTCTTAATCGCTGCACACCTCCTCTCCTGCCAACAAGTATTTCAACATTATACAGTACAGTATATAAGTTATTTACTAAGTTTTATTTATTTAATTTAAATTAATGGCCTTCATAGGCATTTTCCAGAATTTTTCATTCTGCAGCATTTTCCAGAAGAAACCAAATGCATATCAGTTCCAGCTCTAAACCTGATGACAGTTTTATTTTTGCCTCGTAGGTTAAACCAGACTGAATGTATTATTGTTTTCTTTATGCTTCAGAACACATTCACCAAATGATTACCCAAGAAGGTGGCTTTGGAAATGTTAAGGGAATTCAATAGAATGGTTGCTTGAATGCAGTCACACTTGCTTCCTGTTTTTTTGGTGAAAGCCATCGAATGAGCGTTGAGTAGAAGAGGTCCTACAAGACCGTGCCTGCTCTACTGAACCGATAAAGAGAGTCAAAAAGGATTAGATGAGGAGAACGTTGACCAGCCATTGGACTGACGTTCCTTGCATCCAGCGGAAAGCATGACATAAGCAAGTTTTCCTGCAGCCCCAAACAGCACACCCATCTTTCATTACCTGGAGAGTTGATAGATATGGAAAAAATAACGTGAAGAAGTTCATCTGAAAATATCTACGCTGTTTGTTCAGCGTCTATTTCGCAGAGCCCACTCACTTTCCTCGAATCATTTCTGCGTATGCAAAATCTTAGCTTCTAATATCCGGACCAAACAAGGCTGGAACAAAGGAATAGGTTTTGTTTTCAGAGGAAGAGACCCTAAAAGTTCTGTTTGCGCACTTGACGGATCGATGGAAAAAGCAAGCCGTGTCAGGTGAACGAGGCACAGGTCCCCGCTTTAATTGTAAACTGCAAACGGCAGACTGTCAGGAGGAAGGGTGACCTGGTGTGGCCCCAGAGGAGCCCCTCAGCCCATCCCGCACCTGTACAGCCAGCCCTGCCCACACTCAGCACTGCTATTCACACAGCCATTTGGGTCAGTGGTGGGAGATGATGGCCAGGTAGAAGCAAGAGGCCTTCAACACATGGAAACCCTCTGTTCTCTTCCAGGTGCTTCATACTGCACCGCAGTCCACAAGGCTGTGTTTCTGGTGAGGGTTTGTGAAAAAAGCATCATGCTTTTCTTAATTTGAGCAGTGTGAAAGGTTTGAACATCTACATCTGCCAGAGCAGCTTGGTTCTTATACAATTTAGTGTAAAATGAATGTAAATTAAAATACATGTAAAACTGGCAACAAATCAGCTATGAAGACCAAGTTCTTTTATTCTAACAGCCTATGTGGCACTATGTGTAAGTGTGACTCAGCATATTAAGACCCATTTTAGGGGAACGTTTATTCTGCTGCTCGAGATGATGTGAACTCCTCATGCAGTTCTGCCAAAGTCACTCTGATTCTGTGAACTCCTTGTTTACCAAAAACATGTGCTTAGTTTTCTAAAAGAAAATGTTTATATCCACAAATTCTTAAGTGTTGCTTAGACGAGAATATGTAATGATGTGTGGCAGGAGAAAAATTAATGTGAATCAGTGCCCACACAAAGATAAGTGAGCCCCTAAGGAACACAATGCTTGGGGAAATTTTCAACAAGCCAGCGAAAAAGAACAAAAAAAAAAAAAAAAAAAATGGTGTCCTAAGTTAACTGACTAAAAGCTGAACTTCGTAGGGTGGTTCTGTGGTCTTTGCGGCCTTAAGTGAAGCCATGCGATCCTTCTGTTTTTTTTTTTATTTTTTAAATCTCAACTATTTTGATTGTGTTTTCTGCCGACACGTGGACGTGGATATGAGCTGCAGCAAAGGAGGCCAGCAGATCCCTGAAGGTGACCCTGGAATTATTCCAGACATCTTGTGTTATTTTTTGGGGGGGTATTTTAGAAGGGTAGCCAATTCTATGTAGCTGCTATGGTCTTAAATTTTCTCCTTTTGTTCACCATTTGTCCAAACAGTGGCCCAAAGTGGACTTTGCTAAGGCTGTATAATCATCTGAAGACTGCTGAGCTCTTCTCTGAGCTCCGTCTCTGTAGATGATCCATCGTAATGTGTGACCGGAGCTGATTCCTCACATCTTCACGTGTAAGTAATCAGTTCAGCCTTTTAGCAAGACATACTTTCATACCATTTCTAGAAAACTTATATATAAATAATATTTATGCACACACATTGCATTGTACACACATCAGTTCTAGGCAATGACGTGTTTCCCTTTTCGATGGGAACCAACGGAGACGCCCTCTGAATCTCAACCGAGCAGATCTGGAGCTTACCTCCATGCCCTTGCCAGAAGGACCAGGAAAAAAATATAAAGTAAATTCAGAGTCCATTGCAAAACTTGGGCATGATGAAACGAAAGCCCCTCATTCTGGCTTGGTTGTTACCTTATTGATTCAAGAACTTTGACTAAGCAGTTTCGTGACCAATCCTGGGAAATTAACTTTCCCAACATGACTGGATAGTTTGTTCCAGATAAGTCCTATTTTCATTCCTCAAAGCCTCTGTGTTTCATTTCCATGTATGTCCTCTGGTGTACATGATGGTCCTGAAGTGACTGTAAAGGATGATCACAACTCTGTGCTCCCCAAACATGACTAGAAGTTAAAATTAAGTATGTATATCACAAAATAACTCAGTAACATCAGTAAAAATATCCTTAAACGCACTTCCCTTAGCAGAATAATGTGCCTAACAGCTTGTCATTCCCTTATTTACTCACTTTTACGCGTCTCTGCAACGTTTCCTTACTTTGTGCAGAAAGATGTAGATAAAAACTGATTCAGAGCACCTACAAAATACATAGAGAACACCATGTGTGATATACATTTTATATAAAATCTAAAAATAAGTCAGTGTCAAAAAGTGCACAGTAATATCTTTCCAATAAAGAATATGTTTCCTTCAATTGGTTTGCACACAAGAATAAAAAAGGAAAATGGAAGTGCAAATGGATGCACAGGCAGAAATCCATAATTATTATTTAATAAACACCTTTTTTTCCCTGGGTTTGTGAATGACACACAGGTCACAAAGCAGGGCAACGGATACCTTCTCATTCACTGGGTTTTGCTAACTGTTTGTTCTCACAAGGGTTAGGGTTGCGCCTATCCCAAAATCGCTGGTTGGTATGCTAGAAGGTGGTAGACACTGTGGATGGGACACCAACCTATTGTGGGGCAGCCAAGCACTACAGACAAGTCAGCCACCATTTAACTTGAAACACATGTCTTTGGACTGTGGGACGAAAGCAGAGCACCTAGGAGACCCCTCACAGACACGTGGGAAGAATGCAAACACCACACAGACTGATTTGGATTCAAAACTATGCCTGAACAGCCCAGGTTTTGCTGTACGGTGGCACCATTACCGACTTCACCAACATTTAATGGATAACTTGCCCTCCGAATTAAAAGGCCCGTTCAAGAAGGCTCTTGAACGGGCCTTTTAATTCGGAGGGCAAGTTATCCATTAAATGTCTGGAAAGCGTGTAGGTCGCGACATATCTATGCTACTGCACACCGTCTCACGTTCATGGAACAAGTGCAAATAACTCGGCACCCCGGAATTTGATATAATAAAGCCTGATGGTCAAATATCAAGGAATCACAAATGGGTCTACATACAGACACATGGAGATATGAAGGAACAAAAAGTACAATTGTACTCTGCTTCAAACCAGGCTGTGTCAAAACCAGTTTGGGATCGCGTTACAGGATGTCATCAATGATTACATTTCTGAACGTGCCAAGCTGTGTACGAAAATTTTATAGCGACGCAGCCACTCATATACCCCCTGCTTTTTAACAATGGTTTTTCAAAGGAAAGTGTGATGGATGCGGGGGCGGTTAAAAGGTTTAGACATCTGAGTGGGCAGGGGAGCAGTAGCAGACAGATGAGCTGTGAATGGGGTCATTGTCCACACGGCCCTGAAAGAAAACCTTCTTGAAGGCTTTCTTTGCACAACATAAAGCAATAATGCTTGGAACTGATAGGATTCTTCCAGGCTATGAAGTCTGCCTGAAGTAGAAAGGTTTCTTTGAGACAAGAAACGGACAAGGACAAGGATGCAGTCCACGGCAATGTTCAGTAAATAAAAGTGGAAACAAGGGATCACCGAGGGTTGTGTGTCGAGCAGACATTAATGCACCTTGTGGTGCTTTGCCGTGCATAGGAGCATCAAGTGCAGAAATGAATAGATTAAGAATTCCTTGAACACGGGACTGTCGTATTTGAGTGTCACCTGTTTTATGGGATTTGACTTTGTCACCGGGTCTGAAGAAACCCCACAAAGCGGTAATTCAATACATGCGGGAAGGACTACCAGGTATTATGTCACATCCCTCAGTGGACTGAGAAATGGCCCTAAAAACTGCCCAGACTTGCTAGTACATCATTTGAAATACAGTGAGAGAAAGCGCTGCCAGCATCTCACTTCAGGTAGTGCTGAAGCTGCCGATCTGAGCAGATATTTTAGTGCCACTCTCCCTAAATGCCTATGTTTGTGGCAAACCATGTGATCAAGCATGGTGCCTGGGGGGGGGGACTTTGAAGTGCAAGAAACTCTGCGTTCTGCAGGCAACGGGCATTGCTGTCCTTAAGCACAAGACTTGGGACTTAAAATTGCCAGGTGGGTTCTCCTGTCCTATTACTGAGCATCTTTGCTTGCAAAAATTCATTTACTGCATTTAACATTCCAGGCTGCTTGGGAAAAGACTGATCGCAAAGCAACTGAAATATATTTTTTATTTTGACAGTGGGACCATAAAACTGTCTCTCACTATACAGTCTGCTACTATCTTGCTTGTAAGACACCGGAATAAATGTGGTTCTCAAGTCTTTTATGTCTCAGTGCCATTATTAAGGGCACAGCAGAAAACCACAGGCTCAAGAGCATAAGCCACAGAGAAATAATATTTTAATTTATCAACGCATGAGAGTGAATGCATTTCCCCTGCAGTATGAACACAGTAAAGCCTTCATGAGAATTACAGGTTTTCGGGGCAAGCCCCTCGGATTGGAGAAGGTGTTGCGTTTCAGAAGTACGGTCACGCTATCCATCCAAATGCTGCACACAGGCTCTCTTCTGCTGCGAAGGAACTGACGCTTAGCACAGAATCATTACAGCTGACAAAAACAGTGGCACCGTGTTAACCACAAAAGGACAAGATTTGGGGAGGCGGCTGTTCACAAATGTTCACTCGCTGCCAGACATCTTATCTCCAACTTGCTATGGTACTTGCCCCTCGCATCCCTCTTTGCCTTCTTTTCCAAGCTACAATGTAAAACCTGGATTAAAATCAAAATCACATTTTGGCAGCTGAGGCTGCAGGGGGCAAAGTATTTAACCTGCACAGAAACCTGAACCAAACCCTTAAATTAACATAACAATGATCTCAGAAGGACCAAAACGTATTCACAATCACATTTTCTGGCTATGGCTCTGTAGCCCTTGTCTGCAGGCAGGACTTCTGAGTTGTTCCTCTTCTAAAGAAGTCTTCCTGTGCATGTTTATTAATTTTTTTGTCCTACTCCATCCTAAACATCAGTTTAGTTACATTATGACGGGCGACCTGAAACAAAGCCCACTCGCCATGTTTGTGGCATATTAACCCAGTCCCTTGGCGAAAAGAACCTGCTAAATAAACACATGCAAATCCAAATGAAGCTTTGGAAAGCTTCATAAAAAATGACATCACTTTTCAGGGATATCTGTGAATTCTCTCCAGCAGCTAGTCATCCAGCCCTGTGTTTCCTCATTGTAAGACCTCTGTGAGAGTTTGACGCTTTCCAGGTGCTTGAAGCGGATCGGTGTGATCTACATGTTATAAAGGGCAAATTCTAAATAAAATGGTGAAAACTGACACTGATATGCATGTTTTGTATTGCGTAAATTCCCCTCAGATGGGCTTGTGTTTTGCATTTTAGCGTTTTACACGATACGGCTCAAGCCAGATTCAGCTATGAGGAAAATTTCCATAACATCTAAGCGCCTGGTGCTGAGGGAGACCTTTAAGATGAGGCAGAGATCATATCTGCATGCCCAGGGTTCCCCACATTATTGCTGTCCTCAATGAAAGAAAGAGGGGAAAAACAATTCTCTCCAACTAACAGCAAGATCATTGAATTTACACTGAATTTAAACTGACACACACCGGGCGGTGGGTTTTTTTTTTTTTTGTTGTTTTTCTTGGTTTTACTTCTGCCTGTGTGTGCAGTAAAACTACAGCTAGGACCATCACTCGACATCCTCTGTGGAAGCAGGCTGCAAACTTCAGTTGGTCCTGCTTTAAGGTGGTTCAGGAGTGCAGATCAGCCCCTTTTTCTTTGCCTAAGAAGCACATAAACCATAAATCATTTTATTGTAATCACCATAACAAAAATCTGTGCTTTGTTTATTTCTTAGGCACTGCTGCCTTTTCCACTGTACAGCGAATTTACAATACGGCAACTATGAAATTCAGCCGGAAAGGTCTGTGAGCTGTCTGATATGTAAGGAAAAAAAAATTCCTGTGCAAAATATTTTGCTTTCACCCCATCACAAAGGAAACGGAAAACAAATGTACAGTTCAGTCACCAAAATGTACAGCGTTGTCTAGAGTTAAGCACCCTTGTCGATGGCCATTAACTCCTGAAGACTGCTGAAAAAAATATATATACATATTACAAGAACAAACAATAAGTCTGCAGTGTGCCACACTCAAAAATGTTGGAAATATATCAAAGAGATTAAATAACTGTGCAGCGTAACAGTGAAAATGCAGTCACTATTTCTTGTACTTTACATCGTGAATGAGATTTGGCCAATGGGTAGCTCATTCAGCATTTACTGGAGGCACTACATCCAGCAAAATCTAATAATTGCGTGCTTACCTTTCTTACGATATCGGCTTTTATAAAGTGGTGCAATATTTTTGATCCTTTTTTTTTGTAAAAAACACACACATTTTATCTGAGCTGCACAGCAAGGACAAGTTTGTGTTACCCATTTCACATGGAAAGAGCATGCCTGGATATCTGCATGTCACTGAAATGCTGGAAAAATCCAGAACACAGCAAAAATGACCAAAAAAAAACAAACAAAAAAAAAAACTAATTTAAGTGTGATGAAGCAGAGCGCTACCTGCTCAGGAACGCACTGCCCTTCTTATTTCTTTTTCCATCCAACGCTCCCCTATCATTCATCTAACATCACTTCAATAGACTTATGGAAAATGTACAGATGAGGTGAGGGCGGTGGTGCGGCATAGGATCATGACACTTGTTGAAATGAATGCCTCGTGACACTCACAAATGAAGTGTGCTTAGACCTACTAAATATAACGCAGATAAATATACCTTCAAAGGAATACACCAGGAATTACCCAGTAAGGAAATATAATTAAAAACAAACAGACCGGGTGCTGACATGGATGCTCGTGTGTTCTGTGTTCCGCCGAATTTAAGGCAAGATCAGACTTCACATTTCACTCCTGGCAGAAATAACCACCAATATATATTTCTAATTTCAGTAACTGGTAGCAACATACCTCACCATACATCTATTGCCAACATTTTGCTTATATGCTAAAGTAAACTTATCGACATACTTTTTAATGATAATTAAAGCCTTCTGTCCATAAGGTGCTTTCTGAACTAATAACCTTATCTCAACACATAGTCATTCTGTAAGCAAACGTGAGAAAAGGGAATGACAATCTTTTGGCTACTGAATGATAAAGCTTGTGATGCCAGTTCAAGGTGGGGGGGGGATCGGACAAATAACGCAATTGCGCTTCACCGGTGTGAGTTTCCATCTCCGTTAACCTGCTCCTTTCAAACCACAGAGAGTCCCGTGCTTTCGTACATGTGCGCTGTTCACCCTCCTTACAAACGTAATACGTTGCTGAAAGACACCTCGTAATGCAAACTCTCAAAAGTTGAAGGTACACCTCTGTGCTATTATGTGCTTACACTTGATAAAGTATGGGTTGGGCTGAGGCTTCCCCACAGCCCAAAGCCATGTGTTTCAGGTCATCTGGTGGTATAAATATGTGAATGAGTATAGGCTGCTTAAAGCAGTCAGATATTGCATTTTGTAGCTGCAAACTGGACAGTAAGGCTCAATAAGTTTGAGATCCAGGGACTAAATGGCCAAAGGTATGTGGACACCTGAGCATCACACCCATATGTACTTGTTGAAAATTGCATTCCAGTTCATCCCAAAGGTGTTTGGTGGGGTTGAGGTTGGGGCTCTGTGCAGCCACTCAAGTTCTTCCACACCAACCTGGGCAACCCATGTATTTTTGGAGTTCACTTTGTGCATGGGGGGGCAAAGTCTTGCTGGAGCAGGAAAGGAGCTTCTTCCCCAAACTCCGATCACAAAGCCGGAAGCACACAATTGTCTAGAATGTGTTTGTACGCAGCATGGGTGCAGCTGAAACGGCTCAGTTTTGCCATTAGAAGGGGGGTCCACATACTATACTTTTGGCCACATAGTGTATGCGCCATGTGACATGATGTCCGTCGGCTTGTGAATAAATTATAGCCATGAAGGAATGAACCTGGTCAGTGCAATGTTCTGATATGGCAGGCCTAATGTGTACCAGGCAAACGTTCCCCACACCATTACGCTGCCACCACTATACTGTCAACACCAAACAGCACGGCTCCATGGACTCATGCTGCTTGCCTCAAAAAAATTTTTTTTAAATTTGGTTTTGGCAATACAAACAGGCAGAGACAGTACATCAAGGGTGGGGGGGTCAGATGATTGCAGTACATTACAAGTATGATCACACAGCACTGTGTAATAAGTTCCAGAAGGGTGTCTATGCACTCCAAAATTGTTTTGAATTACTATGTACTGTATGTCAAATGTTTCAAGCTAAATGGAATTAACTTCAGTACTCCGCATATTTTCAGAGGGAACTTCACTTGTACACAAAAGTTTTAAAATACATTTTTTGCCAAGTATGTCAGTATGAACAGCCTACACCAAATTCTGAGCCTTCCATCAGAATGATCCAAACGGAACCTGGACTCATTTCACCAGACATCTTTTTTCTTCTTTCAGTTCAGTTCTGACGCTCCTGTGCCCATCTGAGACGCACTTTCTTGTTCTTCTCTGAAAACATTGACGCCTGACGTGGTCTTTGGCTGTTGTAGCCACACAAACTCCGATTAGTGTTGTGTTCTGAGGTGGCACCAGTGTTGAATTTGGATGCGATTTGGCTGGCTGTGGCCCGCCTGTTTCCTTGCTCAGTTCTCACCCTTCTCCTTTGACCGCACGAAATCTAAATGGATTCCTCCAGACAAAAAGTAAATCAAAGTAGGGATATTAAAAACGAAAATCGTTGTAAAGTCAAATTCTTCACATTGCGAAGGGTGTATCTTGGGTGCTGCACTTAAGATCAGATCTGTTCTGCAAGTTGGTATGAGTTTCCTCGTGAGTCTTCGAGGTCTTTTGCAGATTTTTGCGTGCGTGTCCAGCGGAAAACAGGTAAACATAACTGCTACACTGCTGTATGCATCTGTCTTGATGTGTCTGGGCAAATTTTCAACAGACATGCAAGGTTTTTATTAATTCACCCAGAATAGTGAAGAACGGTGATGCGTATGGAAAACACAGCAGCGGACTATCGGGCTTTTAAATGAAACGAAAGGAGTCGCTCCAGGCAAGCCCAGCGTCTGCTGGCGTAGGCACTAAAGGAGAGTAGATGTGTTTTAAAATAGGGGTACGGTAGAGGGTGCTGGGGTGGGGGTGCACATGCTAACGTCAGTGTCTGTGCTGATGTGCAAAACGGACTCATTACATCTTCAAGTTTTCAGCAAGTCATGTAAAAGATATCAGACTTGCATACTGGCACCCCGAGTAAAATATATTCAACACAGTCATCTGTAAGACATCTACAGGCACGACAGCCGATATCACTCCGCAGCTTTTTTTTAGCAAAAAGAAGGAGAGTCATTCTATTTTATAAAAACTCTGAAGCTCTCGCAGTCATATTTGGCCACGATTAATCACAAATTAAATATTTCCCTCCCTTTTTACCCTGAGGTAATGTCTAACTTATGAAGAAGAAACTCCTGAAAATGTTAAACTTGTAACTTCAGTCCGCACAGACAGCAGACAATTTGATGGAGCTCAAGAGTGTGAAGAATCAAATATTGTTCAACAGAAATTTAGTGCTAACTTCTGTACGCTTTTATGAATGTATTACTCAGTAACCAAGTATTATATGGGGGGACGTAGTGGTGCAGTGGGGTAAGCTGGTGCCTCACAGCTGCTTGTGTGATGTGGAGTTCAAGTCCAGCTCAGGGGTGTGTGTGGAGTTTGCAGGTTCTCCTGTGCATTTGCACCCCTCTAAGGAAAAAATATGCTGGAAGAAGGCAGTGGCAAACCACTCGTCTTCCTCCTTGCCTACAAAACCATACCAGTGGTTGCCCAGGACTCAGACATGACTTGATGGCACTTTCCACTTCCAAGTATTATATGAACATACAATTTAAACCATTCTGTAAAGTAACTCACTGTTTTTCATACAGCTTAATGTCATCCATATACAGGAGGTACCTGATAGTACAGGAGGCATCCTTGAATCTGTGTACGATACCACTCTTCGTGATTATATCGTGAGGGGTTCCGGTAATAACAAATTATATCTATGTGTTTGAGGGAGGAAGTATGTCTGTATGTATGTATGTGTAAGAAGCAAGAACATCCTTCTGCATCTTTTACATCAGCAGTGTGTGTAGAGGAGTTGAGTGTGTAAAGAACAAGACAATCCGTCAGCGTCATATATGGTAGCCTGTGTGTGTGTATGTGTGTGCGTGCGCGCTTGCGCAGGTAAAGAAAATTCATGAGCATCTCATATGAAAGTGTGTGTGTACAGTTAGAAATAAGTCAAAGTCGTATGGCTGTGGCATGTGGTATAAATTGGGGTTTATGGCATCAGCTGGTGTTCACCTGAGGGTTAGAATGGACAAAACAAGTGAGCTTGGCAATTATGGGATGACAGTGGATGCTAGGTGTGCTCTTCAGGCAGTATGC
>JADBHE010003153.1:0-13298 GCA_018136845.1 Heterotis niloticus
GTGTGTGTGTGTGTGTGTGTGTGTGTGTGTGTGTGTGTGTGTGTGTGTGTGTGTGTGTGTGTTAGAGAGAGAGAGATCCGTGACACTCCCAGCTGATGGGGCCCAGGATGCTAAGCAGGCCTCCACCACCCTTGCTTGTCTTTGGTTTGCAGTGCTGATCTGGGGAGGAGGGTCTCTGTGGGGCTGCAGATTCTGGTGAGATGATAACACAGACAGATTGATTTATTGGTCAGTTCTCACTCTCAGACAAGTGAGAGCCAACAGCTTTGTCATCTAGTGTAGGGTGAAATACACTGCCCGACCAAAAAAACCATCACCACCTGGATTTAACTTAGCGTTATGATGTGGGGTTGTGTTACGGTGGTGTCGGTGGAAGCAATTGCGAGACCCAAAGTACAAATCAACAAATGTTTACTGAACAAGATAAGCGAATAACAAAACAATAAACACTTTGCTAAATACAGTGCATAATAAACAAACCAAGTCGGAGAACTGCGAACGCAATAGTGTAAGACACAGAGTCTGCTGGAACAGAGAATGAAGATTAAAGGAGAACTAAGTGTTGGGTGCACGTCTGTGTGAAGCTTTTATACAGTCCGTTGCATTCGTGGTTGTGTGGGGAGAACGCGGCCGTGGCTGCGTTGCAGGGTGAAGAGAGCTGTGTGGTGATGGAGAGGACGCAGACGTGACAGGTTGCTTCAGTTGGTCCGGTCTAGGTTCGGCAACGTTACGTGCCCAAAAAATGAGGTGAGCTGACTACCTGAATATACTGAATGGCCAGCTTTTTCCATCAATGGATTTTTTCTTCCAAGATGGCAGTGCCAGGATTCATGGGGCTCAAATTGTGAAAGAGTGCTTCAGGAAGCATGAGAGAGACATCATTTTCACACATGGATTGGCCACCAAAGTCCACACCTTAACCTCATTGAGAATCTTTGGGATGTGCTGGAGAAGAATAAATGTTGTGACATTGCATAAGCTTATCAAAACCATGCCACCGCGAATGCGTGCCGTAACCAAAGCTAAAGGCGCGTCAACGAAATATTAGACTGTGGGACTTTTTGGCCCGGCAGTGTATATAAGTGATCAGGGCAGCTCTGTAGGTACCAGTGGTCAGCGTGGGCAAAGGTGGTCCAGACAGGAAAGCCTACTGCTGAAGGAGTGAATGACACCCTCAAGCTTAAGGGTGTAAACCCTTAAGAGAGGAAAAACATAAAATTGAGCAGAGGTGGAAAGTAGAGTTGCATTCACTCCACTACTCAAGTAAAGCGGTGAAAATGTTGTACTTTTTGCCATAGTTTTTTACCACAATACATTTGTAATGAAAGACTCGTACTTCTGCTCTGTTTCATTTCTTTCGTCCTCTCCTGGTTACTTTAACTTAATTGGTTAAATATTTAAACCAATTTTTTTTTTTTATGAATTTCACTTAAATTTTTAGTGTTTAAATGTAAAACAGGGGTGTCCAACAGCCACAGCCGTTATTGTGAATTGATTTAAGGACCATATAAAGACACGGGTTCAACACTTTGTTAGTGTATGTTATTGAATGTTAAATATATTTCTAATAAAGACAATGTATCTCACAGTGAAAGTTAATAATAATAAAATTAACATATATTAAAATCATCTCTGCTAAACAGAACCTCAGACACTAAATATAACTGAGGTGCAGCTGAATACTCAACTGGAGGTGAGCAGGTCAGCAATTTGCTGTCTGCATTTCTCTTACTTGGCAAAATCGGCCACCGTCAACTGTGTCTGTTTTAGAATGGCTGTATTACCATGTGATTTAACAGAATTTATAATATTTATTGCAGGAGCAACACTAGTCCATTTATTAGCACTTTGTGTTTGCTGTGAATCTAGTGAGTTCAGATGTTCTTGTGGGTGGCATTGCATGAAATGGGAGGCCACAGGCCTGAGAAACGCACATGATTTATGTGCATCTTCAGATTACGATCATTTTAGTACCTTCAGCAAAAAGCTGCTTGTCTTCAATTCTAACTGGGTCCAATTTTCAGGCTTAAGGCAGTAAAATTGTATGCTCAGTCAGACAGACAGATATTATTTCTCAGTAACAGTTATGTTAGGAGTCATCATGTGTTGCTGAATGGATCATAAGGTGTTGAAGCAGGCATAGAGCATCTAATAGTTAGGAAAAATATCAGGTGATTATTGCCATGTTGTTCTGTATGTGGTGAAGCAGGAGCATGAGGACAATGACAGAGAGATCCTGATATCTGGCCTCTGGAGGGTCTGCTGCCATATGTGGTTCAACCACCAGGCATCATACACATCTCCCCTGTGTAGCCATTAAACCTCTCATCAATTATTAACACGATTCCTCTGACTGGCACCTTGTTTGTTCTTTGTTACGGGCAAACCGGGCTTCCCTGAAGAGATGTGCTGTAGTGCAGCAGCCTTGCTCCTCAGTGCGCTCAGTTGAGAAGCAAATGCAGTCTTAACCCTGTTATGGATTCAGAAATGAAACAAATGGCTGACGTATATTCGGTCTTTGTACAGTAAATTTCCAATTCAGTAAACACCAAAATCAAGTCCATTTTGGATTTTGGATTATCGCAGGTCATTCAGAACCAAATGGCTGGTGTATATTCCATCTAAAGACAGTACATAACCAGTTCAGTGTGTTTTAGAGTTTAATCATATATATTTGGACTACACAGATTTAAAAAAAGCATAATGTTTATGTTCATTTCTTGAGAACATAATGTTTAGCTAAGTTCAGATGATGTGTCTGCTGGCCGCCAGACTCCTCCGCATTTTTATATGCAGCAAAAAGTGTTTCTATAGAGATGTGCTTCAGTGTTATATGCCTGAGCCTCAGCTTTCTGGGTTCAGGATGAGAAGTTTAATATGGATCAGTAGCAGTAAAGGCTTAAAACAAATTTGGTGTAAACTTTATCATAGCTTTGCAGAATCAGTTACATAGTCCAGGTGGGTTTATTTAAGCTCTGTACAGAACATTACCAGATCACTTTAGTGTATGTTTTATAGCTTTAACATTCATCCCAACTGTAAACTGAGAATATTTTGCTTTGTCTATTGCTTCAGTACACATGGTTTAGGATGAGGGCCAGGCCTTATATTATGCAGTAAATTATTTTTATGGTTTAAAGACGTGATTTCGCTGGAGGTCCATCTTTCTTCAGCTAAAGCAAAAACTAAGAGTTGATTTCACATGAAATACAGCATGTAAGGCCGCTATTGGGGGTGCGGTAGTGCCTCACAGTTCTTGGACTGCTTGTCTGATGTGCGGTTTAAGTATAGCGCAGGTGTTTGCGTGGCGTTTGCATGTTCGCCTCTGTGTTTGCACCCCTCTAAGGAACAAATATGTACGAAAGAAGGCAATGGCAAACCATTTCTGTTCGTCCTTCCCTTTAAAACCACATCAGTGGTCGCCCAGGAGTCTGCCATGACTCAGTGGTACTTTCCAATTCCAAAAAGGCTACCATTAATGTACATTTAGAATAAATAGATGCAAGATGCTCATATTCACATTTTCCTCATTGAGTCCTTATTTGTCCCTTTCAGTGCAATGAACCACAAAGCCATATAATAAAGTTTATAGTGACAAACAATGAATTTTTAATCAGTTCAGCTGACATTTTTCTCCAGAGTAACTTACAGTGTTTGGCTTTTCAGTGCTAAGCTATTATTTCAATTATTTGCCCATTTTATTTACTGGTTTTATTTCTTCACTGAGGTAATTTAACACAAGTACCTTGTTTGAGGGGCTGTGGGGATATAGTGGTTTAAACTAGCGCCTCACAGCGGCTGAACTGGTTGTCCGGTATAGGGTTTGAATCCAGTTCATGTAGACACACATATTCATGTCCCGCATAACCGAACTGAGAATAAATGTTTAGAAGCACACAGGGCAACAGCATTTGTAATTTATATAAAAATGTTTTTAAGAAATCCTGGTTTCAGCAAAGAGTGTAACATTCATTCATTCATTCCTTCATTCATTCATTCATTTACTTACTTAAATATTAATTTATTTATGTATTTAATGAAACATCAACTTGAATTTTACTGTTCTTTTACTTCATCTTAAAATAGTAACTAAGCTAAATTTGTGTAGCTTCATTATCGGCTTCATTGGTGCACCGTTATGGGTTTTACTTTCGACGGACTGCAGTGCAGGTAGCAGAGGAAAATGGGACGAATGGTCTCATCCCTCAACCCATAGATGAGGGGGCTCAAGCAGCGGGGCAGGAGGAGGATGAAGAGGAAGTTCAGGTAGCGCAGATGGACGAAGAGAGAAGAGCCAAACACAGCCAGCGCCCTCTCAATGCTGCTGAACAGGTAGGAGGTGAGACACAAGCCCAGCTGAGCCAAATGGAGCAGCACCGTCCTGCTGGCCTTCTTGGCTTTGATGGAGTGGGCGGTCACCATGATGCCTGCGTAAGTGTAGATGATGGTGAGGCCTACAGCCGCAAAGAAGAAACCGTTGAAGCCTTGATACATGTCGTACTGCCACTTGGCCACAAACAAACGCTCACGCGTGCAGTACACATAGCCGGTGAGGTACTGACTGTCTGTCACAGCCAACACGAAAATATCGATCACAAAGTTCACAGAGCTGAGGAACCAGACCACCACAATAGCGACACCGGTCCTTCTCGGGGTGGTGATGTTGGCATGATGGAGCGGGAAGCAGATGGCAACGTAGCGCTCCAGCGACATCACAGCCAGGTTCAGTGGAGTAATGCGGAAGGTTGTGCTGGACAGCAGGATGATGGCAGAGCAGATGACCCTGATGAGGGTGACATTAGACAAGCTAAAGCAGTACAGCAGCGAGCTCAGCATCATCTGGATGGAGTCGCTCAGGAGCATTTGGCCAAAGAGGATGTAACGGGATGTCTCACACAGCACCGACTTGCTGCATATGGAAAGAAGCATGATGCTGTTGCAGCTGATGAAGAGCAAGACAACGATCATCACCAAAGACACCTTGATATAGGTTGGCCATTCTATCCTGGTGAGGGCGGACTGATACTGGAGGAAATCAATATCCAGTGAGGAACCATTGAGTCCATCCATAGTGCCCCTGAGCCCATGAAGAAGGAGAAAACAGAGGCACCGAAACAATCACACATTGTTCACACAGCTATACACTCAATGGTGGCTGCATGAAGACATTGCAAATGTATCAGCTGCAAAGAACAACCGTTATGCTTTGAAATCAGTGTAATGTTAAAATATAAATGCAGTATTAATAATACTGTACTTGTTACCTGTGTTGGCCACTGGCAATGCTTGGATAGCGACACACATGTGGTGCTGCTTTACCGCTGTAATTTATAGTAAGCGGGTCAGCTGATGACATCACACATTCGGCAGGCACGAGCTTCACAGGTGGTGATGGACGGCCAGCCTCTCCGTAGGTGTGTGTGTGTGTGTGTGTGTGTGTGTGTAGGTGATTAATCATTAGAGACACCTTACAGCTCACACGGTCACCATATTGTGTGTCCTGTAAATCTTTGCTGTACCGTGCAGTTGCCTGCAGTTAGATGGACGTAATTGCTCATTCTGGGCGGTTAGTGTCCAGCTGTGGCCGGTATGGACATGTGATTCATTTCACAAATCCTAAAATTAATATTAGTCCATCAATATATCAGTATTTCATCAATATTATATCTAATGATCACTTATATCTGAAACAAGTCCCTTTATATTAAATGGGTCCCAAGTTCACAAAAAGAGCTGCCACTAGAATTGTGTTGAAATTTTTTTTTTTTTCAATTCTTGGAAAGAAAAGAAAGTTTATTTTATATATTTAGATAAAATAAGAAGTGATTTGGAAATTGTGTGACATAGAAATCATGTTTTTAAAATGTTAAAACTCCCCATTATGTCCATTGGTACTTCATTCAGTTGTCAATCAATGCAGGCTCTCGGTGGTACATGTTGGGTGGGATGGGATTTCTAGTACAGAAACACACACACACAACCAATTTTTTTAAGCCAGCCATTCACCTGAAACTGAAACACACATCTTGAGTGTGAACAGCCTGAAACTCCACACAGGCAGAGCTGAACTTAGCACTTCATTCAGATGTTCAGCTCATGAGCAGCAGCATCACCATCTGAAGCAGCACCCTGTGTCTAACTCTTCCATCAGAGCTCACCATGAGTTTTACATTATTTCAGCATTTGTGCTTCTCATGTCATGAAGCGCTCAGTGTATCAAGCCAGAAGGTGCTTGATCCACTTGCAGAAGGTAGAACAGCAGGCCTGCTACTCAGAAGGCCATGAAAACTGCTGAAAATGTGAGTGAGAAGAGAGCGTCTGAGCCCTGAGCTGTAGCTCATTTCCCCAAGGAAGCCCTGTCTCCTCAGCACACCAAGCCTCTTCAAAACAAGGTGCCACTCATAGAACTAACCTGAGTAACTAATAAGCTCCTCAATGACCAAACAGAGGAGACGTGAGTAAAACAGGCCGCATGTTTTGTTTACTGCGTGCTGAGCAGAAATATAACTTTTTAGAGGTTTTTCAGAAGTATGATGGACTCAGGTAAGCAGCTACACAGGCTGGCCCTGTGCCTTAAGTCTGTTGGCACCAAAGCCCAACACAGAGCAGCCCTCAGACCACAAAATATAAATAAAGTGATTACTTTTCATCTGTTTAAATTATTATTTACTTTATATTAATAGGTATGTTATTAATACAATTAATTGTTAAATATATTGAATAGCCACCTAGAGGCTATAAGCAAGTCCAGCAGCCAGTAGGACTTTGGGAATCTGAGGAACCAAGACACAGTTCTGTCCACTGAATGAATTCTTCTTAGCACCTTACAGCTGGAGGAAGCTAAGAAAGGCAGAAGGTCAAACCACAGGTCACATAATAGAAAAAGCTGAAGCCTTCTGTTGAACCCTAGAGGATGTTCAGGTGGGTGATTTTGGGATGTTGATTTAAACAACTACTAAAAATACTAAATGCAAACATTTTTGTAAGTCTCGGGGAAAAGTTTTACACTTTTTTCACATCTTAATGCTTAATTTAAAGCCATCTCTCTGGATTTTAATGGAAAAAATGCAGTTATGCCTCAATCTGCTCAATGATGGTGCGAATCAATGTGAATCTTACATTCTTTGGATATTTAGACTCCTTTCATGAAAAAACAGGTTTGAAGATGATGTTAAGCTGAATTCTGACTCTGAGACATCTGGGTGCTGAAAAGCACCCTCTGAACATTTGTAAAGGGTTCATCTGTGGTTCTGCACACAGATAACAGGGTGGACAGAGGCAACACCCATACATCTGTCTTCTTGCCGTGGTTCTCCATGAAGATCAGTGATGAGCAAATTCCTGCTTTGGAAGTTCAGAAGAACCATATTATTAATCTTTCATTACAAACTCACGAGCCCGGAGGTGTGCAGATGCCCTTGTCCTGACCACACCTACAAATCCAGCATGAGCTCATCGTCCAACCAGCCTGATATAAACCAAAGGAGTCGAACACCAGTAACATTCCTCACCATCTCAGCAGCTCAGCTGTTCACAAGGTACAGATGGACACTGTGTATTACTGAAGTCAGTCTTTCATTTTGCCACAAGTTCTTCTTCACATCTTCAAGTCATATTTTACAGCCCACAAATTCTTCTTATCTGAACGGTGGCATCTATTAATGAGATTTTTTTTTTTTTTTTTACATTTTTATAACTTAGATAAAAGCAAGTGGGCATAATTTTAGAACAAATGAAAAGGACCTAATGGTGGATAAATCTGTCTTCTCTTTTCAACCTGGATTTGTAGGCTGCAACCTATGGATGGTGCCAATGGTTCCTCGCTGCAGTTAGACTTCCTCTATCAAGCTGTCTGGGTGCAAAGTGACCTTGAGTGCGCAATTAAATCGGTTGTGGTGCTCTCAGTTTCCCTGTCCTTCATCTACCTGAACTCCGTCATGTTCCTTGCCCTAAGGAGCAAGTCCTCCTTCTGTCAGATGTCGCGCTACATCCTTTTCAGCCAAATGCTCATCAACGATTCCATCCTTCTGGTGGGCACTACACTGCTCTACTTATTGGCCACAATCAACTTCACCCTCACCAAGGCTGTCTGCTCACTTTTTGTCCTGGTGTCCACTGTCACTTTCAACATCTCCCCCATGAACCTGGCTGTGATGTCACTGGAGCGCTACGTGGCCATCTGCTTCCCGCTCCGACATGCCGACATTGCCACTCCTCAGAGAACCAAGATGGCCATCGCAGTGGTCTGGTTCCTCAGCTCTGTGAACTTTACAATTGACATGTTATTCTCCATTGTCTCAGACCCTTTCTTCCTCAGTGCCCGTGTGCACTGTGCCCGGGAGCAGCTGTTTGTGGCCAAATGGCAGTACGACTTGTTCCAAGGGTTCAATAGCTTCTTCTTTGTGACGGTCGGGGTCACCGTCATCTACACCTACGCAGGTATCATGGTGGCCGCCCGTTCCATCAAAGCCAAGAAGGCCAGCAGGACGGTGCTGCTCCACTTGATTCAGCTGGGCTTGTGTCTCACCTCCTTCCTGTACGGCAGCATTGAGAGAGCGCTGGGTATGTTCAGCTCTTCCCTCTTCATCAGTCTGCGCTACCTGAATTTTCTCTTCATCCTCATTCTTCCCCGCTTCCTGAGTCCTCTCATCTATGGGCTGAGGGATGAGGGTTTGCGTCCAATTTTTCTTCACTACCTCCAATACAGCTGTGGGAGAACCAAGCCCATCACACCACACTGAACATTAAGGTATATTCAACCCATCCCTTGCAAATGTGCGGCACGCGTGCTGATGACGTTTCTTATCTCAGCATCAAACATTCACAAAGCTGTCTGTCAGCTGCCGTTTTGACATCCCACAATGCATTTGGCAATTCATTAACGTACGCAAGGTAAAACTTCAGCATCACATTGTCAGTTACTTGGTGTTGTATTTGCAAGCATTTCAGTGAATGAAATGATCATGTTCAAGTATAAATTCGATAAAAATATATTTTACAACACATTCCAAGATAAAAGTCTATATGTACGTAAGCACCAGCAAAGCCAACTGAGGAAATGCCCCGTAGTGCTTCCCTCTAGTGGTTTTTGCCTGTCAGTGAGCCTGCTTGTAGAAGACATTTACTAGGTAAAAGCACCTGGCAGGTCCTCCAAGCAAAAACAACCCCAAACTTAAATGTGTGATTCCTGTGTTGCGTATGAACACAAAACACAAATAAATGTTGTTTGCCACATGGGATCGTTTCACGGGTTCATGTGTATTTTCGTTTCTCGCTTGAGGAATTTCATTAAGGTCGGTGTTGACAGGAGGTAAACTAGAAGCAGGGTTTTGCATATTCTGCTCTTTCATCTAAAGGCCAACAACCTTTTGCATTAAAATTTAGAACAAGAGGCCAAACACGTCACTGCCTTTCTCTTCTTTCATGTCTCTGAAGCTGTGACCAGCCCCCGTAATACTGTATATGTATGGATTTGCTGAAATACATCAGCTTTTCCTAAGCAAAACACCAGTTATTGCTTTAATAGAACATCCAGCACATCAGCACAGAATCTGTCAGGCAGATAGTTGGGCTTTCAGGAGGGTATCACTGAAAAATAGTTTGTTTCTGTTTTTATTCTTTTAAGTGAACAGAATCCCCAAACCACCCAAGCTAGGACTTTGGGACAGGAGGGGAACAGGCGGCGATCAGGAAAAGTGGAGGAAGAATGATTGTGATTTCCCAGTGTTATGAATGTGAATATGAGACATAAGTGAAAGACTTGGCCCACTGGTCAAAGATACTCAGAAGTCAAAAGAGCAGAATCACATCAGGCCTGGTTTTACTGCAGCTGAGCTCAGTTAAATTGAATTAACTGACCTCTTTATTTTTCGTGAACTCATAAACTTGACTTTTTGTAAAAGATCTTTGAAATATCATTTCTACTGAAAAATATGTCAAATAGCTCTATACACAGGTGTGGGATCGTGTCTGGGCAACTGCAACACTCTCCTGTCTGGTCTTCCAGCTTCTGCTATGAAGGCTCTTCACCTGACCTAGTATGTTGCTGCCCATACTGTGTTTCCCTTGTATTTCCCCTCCTTCACCTCCTGTATTGGCCTCCTATTATTTCTTATATGAAGCCCAAGGCCCTATTTATGGTTTTCAAGACAGTCAAAAGATTTACCTAAAGGGCCTGATCACTCCTTAAACCTCAGCAAGACAAGTTCACTCTTTCACCTTTGACCTCTTGGTGCTCCCACACACTAGACATCCAAAATCAGAACTCTCTATGTTCCCAGCGGGCTGCGTGATGTAAATAAAGCATCATTTAGGGTACAGAGAGGTTGCTGAGCAGGCTGGGTTCATCAGCTGAGAGAGAGAGGGAGAGAACAGTGCTTTAAATGATAAAAGCAGCAGCAGTCGTAAAAAAAATGCACTCAGTTTCGCACAACCAAGAAAGGGCTCGGTGACATCACCGCGATGTAAATAATCATTATTATCTCTGAAACAAAAAGAGATAGAAAGTTACTGTTGCAGCTCATAGGGCCCAAACAGAGCACTAACAAACCTGCCCAGTTTCATGCGTTTCGGCAGTTGTAGGGGGGCGACTGACGTCACATGCAATGTAAACAATTGTTAATATCTCTGAAACGGAATGTGATGGAACAGCAGTTTTAATGGCACAAATTGGCACAAACATAGCACTAACAAATGCGTCTGGTTTCATGTGTTTTTGCGGTTGTAGGGGGGTTGAGTGACATCACAGCACCGAAAAAATAAAGGATTATATCTCAAGAATGAAAATGGCACAAATCCTAATTTTTGCAGCACAAACCAGCACAAATATAGCACTAACAAACAATGAGGTTTTTATCATATGTGCCATTTGTAGGGGGTCCAGCTTCACGCAGCCTTCTCAGCGTTGGCTCTGATGTGGTAGCAGCTCCCTCTTTCCCCTCCAACACTGAACATGAGGCTCAGAACGTATTTCTTGGATCCACTTGTCCCCTGATCTCATGACGGCTCCACAACTTGCATTAATTCATCTGTCAAGATCACCAGTAAATTCACTGTCAATTTTATTGGCAAAAATGGTCTTTTTGGGCAAACCTACTGTTTTGTCAACAGTCATAACCTCATATTCGTTTTTGAAATTAAATGTTTGAAATGTTTACTCTGAGTTGGATGTCATGTTGGAGAAAAGAGCAGTGCAAATACAGAAAATGTACGTGAATAAAAGTAAATGCAAATGTGCTAAAGTTCAAACAGCCAAAACTCGCACACAAGCAGCACTTCTACTGAGTTTGTTTGTAGACCAAAGCTCAAAGCAGGCATGATGTTCTGAAGGCTTTTACTGGTAAACTGACAGCAACTGAGGGCAGGGAAGGCCAAGTCGGTCATATCTGTGCGGGTCACCCCCACAGGGAGAGCCCATTTGCACAGCTCAGAAACAAACAAAGCGGCAATCAGAAGCTTGACTTTAATAATTGATGAGCATTTTAATCTCAGTCATATGAGGAGACCAGGTTCATGCCTGCAATGCCCATCAGCCGCTGAACAGAATTCTGCTTTTATGTCTCAAAAGGTCAGTCAGGTGATCTTTTCTCTTTTATGGTTTAAATTCAACTTGGTGCTTCATGTGTCCTACTGACAAGGCCTGCATAAATTACATTAACCCTAAAACCAAAAATATTGGTGGACTTCATGAATATGATGTTTCAAATGCATTTCCCAACTTCACACTACGTGAATAAATCACTTATGTCCTACAAAATCACAGCCTGGGCCCAATACACATCTGCACATCTGTTATGCTGACACCTGCATTGCAACTGCAGAACCTCGGGAGCGGTGAAAAGGTAACATCATCATGGGTCAACCAAGAGGGAGAAGAAAACCCTGGTCCAGCACAACGCCAGCCTAAACTGACCATGAATCTCTAGATGACTTTTGCCACGTGATGCACAAGCTTGGCTGTAACTAAATGTTTCGTGCCCTTTCGGCAAAACTGTGAACTTCTTGCCGGAGAAGCAACACTTCAACAGTCAACCCAGTCACATTCTCTTGTGCTCTCTGGACTTGGGCCTCACAGTGGTTAAAAGCTGCAGCTCCAAACCCTTTGCTGTTGAATTCTACCATACAGCTACAAGCCGCACTGAGTAAAGGAGGAGACTGTTCAGCTGGGTTGGGTCTGCGTTGTCTTGAGATGAAGCTCATTCGTGCCTGATCTGGCTGCCACATCAAAATGTGCCAATAATCCTTCTTCGCTAGGTGAAATGCACATACAAACATACACCTGAGGCTCATCTGAGAGGCCCCTGTACTGACCACACCTACAAACCCAACATGATGTCATCGTTCGTCCAATCTGATATAAACTCCAGCAGTTGAACGCGAGTGATGTTCATCACCATCTTAGCAGCTAAGTATTCAACTCAGCATTGTTTGTGTTGCTCAGGTCAGTGCTTCACTTTCATACAATTTTATCTTGCTGTAAACAGTCTTTAATATTTACACATTATTTTTACCTTACTGAACTGCGACAGCTATTAATTTGTCTAGTTTATGTACTTCCTTTTCATTTTTTTTATTATATTTGCAAGACAAAATGAGCACTATTTTACTATGAATGAAACTGCATTCCTGCTGTGAAGACCTCTCTTGTCTTTATCACCTGGATTTGCAGGCTGCAACCTATGGACGGTGCCAATGGTTCCTTGCTGCAGTTAGACTTCCTCTATCAAGCTGCCTGGGTGCACAGTGGCACAGAGACATACGTTAAAGCAACTGTGGCACTGACAGTTTCCCTATCCTTCATCTGCCTGAACTCCGTCATGTTCCTTGCCCTAAGGAGCAAGTCCTCCTTCTGTGAGATGTCGCGCTACATCCTTTTCAGCCAAATGCTCATCAACGATTCCATCCTTTTGGTGGTCAGCTCGCTGCTGTACTCCTTCGCCATTGTCAACCTCACCTTCACCAAGGCTGTCTGCTCACTTTTTCTCATGGTGTCCACTATCCCCTTCAATGTGTCCCCTTTGAACCTGGCTGTGATGTCACTGGAGCGCTACGTGGCCATCTGTTTCCCGCTCCGACATGCCGACATTGCCACTCCTCAGAGAACCAAGATGGCCATCGCAGTGGTCTGGTTCCTCAGCTCTGTGAACTTTACAATTGACATGTTATTCTCCATTGTCTCAGACCCTTTCTTCCTCAGTGCCCGTGTGCACTGTGCCCGGGAGCAGCTGTTTGTGGCCAAATGGCAGTACGACATGTTCCAAGGGTTCAATAGCTTCTTCTTTGTGACGGTCGGGGTCACC
>JADBHE010003164.1:0-10854 GCA_018136845.1 Heterotis niloticus
TACCATCTTGTAGACCTTCCCTTTCACTCTTGCTGGTACCCTTCTATCACAAATCACTCCTGACACTCTTCTCCACCCACTCCACCCTGCCTGCACTCTCTTCTTCACCTCTCTTCCACACTCCCCGTTACTCTGAACTGTTGATCCCAAGTATTTAAATTCATCCACCTTCGCCAACTCTATTCCCTGCATCCTCACCATTCCTCTGTCCTCCCTCTCATTTATGCACATGTATTCTGTCTTGGTCCTACTGACCTTCATTCCTCTTCTCTCTAGAGCATATCTCTACCCCTCCAGGGTCTCCTCAACCTGCTCCCTACTCTCACTATAGATCACAATGTCATCCGCAAAACATCATAGTCCACGGTGACTCCTGTCTGATCTCATCTGTCAACCTGTCCATTACCATTGCAAACAAGAAAGGACTCAAAGCTGATCCTTGATGTAATCCTACCCCCACCTTGAAAGCATCCGTCACTCCTACCGCAGACTTCACCACTATCACACTGTCCGTGTACATATCCTGTACCACTCTTGTATACTTCTCTGGCACACCCAACTTCCTCATACAATACCACAACTCCTCTCTAGGTACCCTGTCATATGCTTTCTGTAAGTCCACGAGGACACAATGCAACTCAACACCCTCAGAGCAAACATTGCATCTGTAGTACTCCTTCTCGGTATAAAGCCGTACTGCTGCTCACTAATCGTCACCTCCCTTCTTAACCTAGCTTCCACTACTCTTTCATGCCGTGGCTGATCAGTTTTATCCCTCTGTAGTTAATACAGCTCTGCACATCACCCTTACACTTCTTCTCCACTCTTCAGGCATCGTCTCACTTTCCAAAATTCCATTAAACAATCTGGTTAAAAACTCCACTGCCATCTCTCTTAAACACTTCCATGCTTCCACAGGTATGTCATCTGGACAAACAGCCTTTCCATTCTTCATCCTCTTCATAGCTGTCCTAACTTCCTCCTTGCTAATCCATTGCACTCCCTTATTCATAATCCCTACATCATCCAACCTTCTCTCTCTCTCATTCTCTTCATTCATCAGCCCCTCAAAGTACTCTTTCCATCTGCTCAACACACTCTCCTCGCTTGTGAGTACATTTCCATCGCTATCCTTTATCACCCTAACCTGCTGCACATCTTTCCCAGCTCGGTCCCTCTGCCTAGCCAATCGGTACAGGTCCTTTTCTCCCTCCTTAGTGTCCAACCTCTCATACAATTCACCATATGCCTTTTCTTTAGCCTTCGCCACGTCTGTCTTTGCCCTACGCCTCATCTCCTTCTGCTCCTGTCTACATTCTTCATCTCTCTGTCTATCCCACTTCTTCTTCACCAGCCTCTTCCTCTGTATACTCTCCTGTACTTCCTCATTCCACCACCAAGTTTCCTTGTCCTCCTTCCTCTGTCCAGATGTCCCACCAAGCACCTTTCTAGCTGTCTCCCTAACCACTTCTGCTGTGAATACCCAGCTCACTGGTAACTTTTCACTGCCACCCAATGTCTGTCTTAATTCCTCCCTGAACTCCACCTTATAGTTTTCCTTTTTCAACTTCCACCATTTGATCCTTGGTTCTGTCCTCACTCTCCTTCTCTTTTTGATCTCCAATGTCATCCTACAAACCACCATCCTATGCTGCCTAACTACGCTTTCCCCTGCCACCACTTTGCAGTCTACAATCTCCTTCAGTCTGGCCCTCCTGCATAAGATATAATCCACCTGTGTGCATCTTCCTCTGCTCTTGTACGTCACCCTGTGTTCCTCCCTCTTCTGAAAATACGTGTTTGCCACAGCCATGTCCATCCTTTTTGCAAAATCCACAATCATCTGATCTTCTGTCTTCCTCTCCTTGACACCATACTTACCCATCGCCTCCTCATCTCCTCTGTTCCCTTCACCAACATGCTCATTGAAATCTGCTCCAATCACCACTCTCTCTCCCTCAGGTACACTCTTCACCACTTCATCCATATCACTCCAGAATTCTTCTTTCTCATCCATCTCACACCCAACTTGCGGTGCATATGCACTAACAACATTCATCATCATACCATCAATTTCCAGTTTCATAACCATCACTGTCAGACACTCTCTTCACCTCCAAAACACTCTTGACATACTATTCCTTCAGGATAACCTCTACCTCATTTCTCCTCCCATCCACACCATGGTAAAACTGTTTAAACTCCCCTCCGATGCACCTTGCCTTACTCCCCTTCCATTTGGTCTCTTGCACACACAATATATTCATTTTCCTTCTCTCCATCATATCAGCAAGCTCTCTCCCTTTACCAGTCATACTACCAAATATTCAAAGTTCCTACCCTCACGTCCACTCTCTTAACCCCCCCCCCCCCCCCTTCCTCCGGACATGCCTTCCTCCTCTTTTCCTTCAGCCTGTTCTCCTTCTTCGGCCAACAGTAGCCCAATTTCCGCCAGCACCCTGTCGGCTAGCAGTGCTGGTGGCGGTCGTTGTTAACCCGGGGCTCGACCGATCCGGTATGGAAATTTGTGTTTTTGTCCGCATATTTGGTTTGGCAAATTTTTACGCCGGATGCCCTTCCTGACTCAACCCTCTCCATTTATCCGGGCTTGGGACCGACACAAAGAAATGCACTAGTTTGTGCATCCCCTTGTGGCTGGATTTATCCTTAAATGTCTAATGTCTTGCTTTATTACATTCATAAAAATGACTCATCTGAATAAATGTGTATGGAAAATGTTTTTTTAAATCATTTAGTTAAATTTGATGAATTGTATGCTATTATTATCAGTTTAATAATCTTGTAGGTGAAAAATGTCTTTATGGAAGTTGTGTTTGTCTTGGGAATCCCAGAGGGCTTCTGCTAATGTAATGCCGACTCATGCCATGGGTGTATGTGGTGACATCTGCTCCATGCATGCATTTTAATTCCATTTAATCTCTTCTGTTTGCCTTGGCTGTTTAACTGTGAATCAGATGTTTTTCAAATGAATTCTGCACTGTTATCTGTGGAATACCAATTGCAGGCTGCAGAATTGCAGAGATCTTCTGCTGAGATGGAGAACTGGCAACAGCTTAGCTGTGCAGGGTGGTACATAAGTAAGTAATAAGTAGCAAAATTTTTAAATAAATATCAGACTAAATCCAAATATAATGTTGTGGTGCTCTAGAGTTTATCCAAAGCTTACACCATTACCCCCACACACACACACACGCACACACAATGCTAAAGAGAAATCTTTTATTAAGGCTGCTGGCACTGATGTATAAACTAGATGTCTGTATCTAAAGCCAGATATCATTATTTTTGCTTTATATAACTGTTTTATTCATTTTATTTATTTGGTACATACAGTAACTATGGAGGCCCTGTGCCATTCCTGGGAAACACAGGACATGCGGATACCTGAGGTGCCAGTCACAAATACAGACGATCAGACACACACAGACACGGACTTGAATCTCCATGGTTACTTCATTATTTTACTTCCTGTTGCCCCTTTATTAAAATTCTAACCCAAGCTGTAGTTCAAACACAAGACGATTTAAATGCGCGGTCCTGTCGAGCATCCGAAAGCGCATCTCTTTCATCCAACGCAGTGGGATCATTACAGCTCCAAAAATGTCCATCTTCATGGCATTAGGCCATTCATTACATGCACTTTGCATCACCATTTCTTATTATGAGGCAGAGGATTTGATAGCAGTCCTCTTATACATTCATTACCACCAGTCTTAATGTACCTGAACAGGTAGTTTGGACTGTTTGTTTCTTTGTGATTCAGCTGGCTGGTTAGCACAGCACCATTAATGAGAAATGAATTGAAGCCCAGTATCACAAAAGGACTGCATTATTGACAGTGATGTGCCCTTTAAATCCATTATTTCTTTTAGGGGAATCTGAGGATTTCTGTCAGTAAAGTCTATATGAAATTATGACAATAACTAGTTGTCAGTAAAACAAGTCAGATGTTGGGAAGCACAAGAGCGTTTTATTTGAACGTGGCATCAGAAACACAATAGTTACAAGTAAAAACACACAAAAGTTGGACAGCCGTGCCTTTATTAAGACGTCTCGGCTCGAATACGGCTAAATTAAAATATTCGCTTTTCACGGAAGGCTCGGCGCAACTTCTCCCGGATTTTGACAGCGTGTTGCAGCAGTAGCGCCTCGCAATTTTCCGCACGAACTTGACGGCGGCGCGAAAATTAATAAAAGTTCGCAGTTCCAGGCCTCTTTTATGTGACGTGCAGGTATAACCTGGGCCCTGGATGTTGAGCACCCACTTTGAAAGGAGAGAGAGGCACAGTAGTGAAGGCCCGCATATACTGGCTGGTGAGCAGCAACAGTAATGGCTTTGAATAATGCGAGAAGTTACGTAACTCTAACAAATGCATGTGTGCAGCAGATGGGGCCATTATTTTTCACCCAGACGCCGACGTTTTTTGAAGATGGCTTTCTTGTTGCTCTGGGCCTCGCGTATGCGTGCACCCGCGCGTGCATGTGTGAAATTAATTGCGTTCTCTTTTGGCTTTTTTTGAGGAAACCGAGCCACGTGAACATTTTTAGGAGCAAATCCGCTTTGTGCCAGTAGAATCCATGTGGTTTGTCCACAGCATGGGAGGGCTTTGAGTTGCTGTGAAGCGCACATCCCAGCACCACCACCCAGCCTTACAGATCTGCTTCCCTGATCTCGAAATGAAGTTGGAACGATTCCTCGTGGGGAGGGGGAGCTGCTTGCTTGTGGCTTTAACAATCTGATTATGAGGTGCAAACAGAAAAGGCATCGTCTGCGCTATTTTAGCTCCTTAAGAAATATCCAAAGAAGGAAATTTGAAAAATGGCACAAACCACGGGCAGATTTTCTTTTAGGGTTAGGGTTACAACAGGTCAGCGTGGTGGCTTTAATCTTGCTTCCAAAACCTCTTTAAAAACGATTAAAATTGCAACGGTACAGCATTACACTGTATGTTGGTTCTGGGTGAATATTGCTAAATTTTTGAGGACTTTTACATTATTTAGATCAGCAAAACAGGTAGTACAGATCCCTCACAGTGCATAGGGGGGTTCGAATCTGGCTCACTGTGTGTGGAGCTTGCATGTTCGTCCCGGTTTTCACATCTGTTTCCTTCAGGTGCCCTAGCTCCCTCCCACAGTCCAAAGACACCTGTTTCAGGCTGATGTGTGACTATGAAATGCCTAGGTTGTGTGTATGTGTGAGCGAGACGCTCCTGCTATGTACCCTGCCGCACACCTGCCTCCAGGATAAATCCATGACTCTGCACTGGACATGTGGTCATTCATAATGGACAGATGGACTTAATTTCATACGAATTCCATTGTGAAATGTATTTGTTCAATGGTTTTAAAAGCACGAGATCCATCATCCGGCAGTTGCTGTGCTAGAAAACATCCCACGGCCCCAGTGTCGATTGCTAAATTAGTCAAACTGAAGTGGTCAGGACTGCCTTAGAATTTCCACAGAACAGAAGTACAAAGAGTGATAAATTCTCTTTTGGATTGAACAATTATGTTTGTAATGATGCATTACTGGGTACATTGTGACATGACACAGACAGAGGGAACAACGTAATGTATCAGCCACCACGATTCCTTGGCGACAAAGCAACGCAGAAGGGTTGAAGCTCGGAAAAGTTACGATGCATCCATTTGCAACAGCAGCATAATTCAAAAGGAAAACATTTTTTTTAATAGATAGCGTTTAGGGAAACTTTATTATAAACTGGCAAAACATTTACTAGCTGGTATTGGTCAAAATATAGTACAGTAAATGAACACTGTGATGATGCATAGCTTTTTTTTTGCTATGCAGACAGTTTGCCTGATGAAGTCATGCTATCATGACTGAAACATCAATAATTTTACTTTATCAAGAATGAAGAATAAAGAACTGTTTTTTTATTGAACACCATCCTACAGTATAAAAATTGAAATTTAGAGAATAAATTAATGTAAAAATAACAAATATAGATACATTAACGATAAATTAACAATAAATAAATGTAATTGTGTAAACTACAGCATCTGCCATATGGCAATGGCGAAAACAAATAGTGGAGAGGGTAAGAGGGGTTTGGGGTGTCAAAGAGTCAAAAGAGTTTATTTGTCACTTACATGGTTACTGAGTATACTGGGTGATGTTGTGAACTTGTTGTAGGTGGTCTGGATGGTGGGTAGTGAGATCCTGGTGATGGAGCCCCAGCAAAGCACCTCAGTCAGAAGCAGTATAAATCTCCTCAGAACAGACTGAGATGCAGGAAATCAGGGGGCTCTCTATGGCACATTTGTATGAGTTGGTGAGGTTGGGGAGTGGAATTTCAGTTCTTTTCAATTTCCTCAAGATGTATAGCAGCCATCGTGCCTTTTGCACCAGGTGGGTTATGTTGTTCTTGCAGGAATGGTCTCGGTCATAGGCGCTCCAAGGAACTTGAAGTTATGCATCGGTTCCACTGCTAAACCAACAACACAAAATGGAATGTGAGTCACTCAAACCCTTCTGAAGTCTACGATCATCTCCTTGGTCTTGTTGACTTTAAGAAACATACTGCTGTCCTTGTACCAAGCTACAAGCCTCTCCACTTCCCCTCCGTAGGCCGACTCATCGCTATTGGTGATGAGGCCCACACCCGTGGTGACAGCCTGTTTGATGATTTGGTCGCTTGCCGTATTTGGCAGCACATTCATGAGTTAGGAAAGTAAATAACAGTGGGCTGTGCACACAGGCTTGCGGAGCACCCATGCTCAAAATGCTGGTGTGGGAGTTGTTGCCATGGATCCTAATGGCCTGTGGCCTGCTGTTCAGGAAGTCCAGAACTCAATTGCACAGGGGGGTGTTCAAACCCAATGTGGACAGTTTATTGAAAAACAGCTTGGGGATATTGGTGTTGAATGTACTCTGACAGGTCTTTTACTCTCCAGGGTAGTCGGGGCTAGATGTACTGTGGCGGCAATGGCATCCTCAGTGGATCAGCTGGGCCAGTAGACATACTGGTGTGGGTGGAGTGTGAAGTGGGATGGCGATCTTGACATGGGACACCGCTAGTCTCACACTTTACGGTGATGGGCGAGTACGACGGGGTGATCGTCATTGAGGCAGGACACAATTAATAAAGGTAAGCAATTTAATAAAGTCTTCAAATGTGCCTTTTTATAGAATTCAAATGCAGCCAGATAGAAATCTTTTAATAACTCTACTCCTGGAATCCTCAAGTCGACCTTGTGTAAAGCAAACAAGTGACAGTTTCCAGTCAGTCTTACGCGGTGCTCGACAAAGACCCTCACTTGACTGAAAATCAGTTAATAAATTATGCTTTTTTAAATCTGAAGAAAATATTAACCCGCTCATCTTAAGCGATCCTCCAGCATCAGTTATCAATGGTGGCTCCCTTTCGGCTTTCGAGCTTTGCAGGTCCAGATGGTAACTGCAGTTCTGTTTATTTCTGTGCAAAACCTTGAATTTGGTCAGTTTTTCTCCTTTGCTGCTGCCAAAAAAATGGCTATGTGTATTGTTCAAAACCTGCAAAAGGTCAAAGCATGGCTTAGTGACATTTATTGAGTTGCTAAAATGTCAGAAAACTGTGGCAAAAGAAGTCTGAGAGAGCTTTATGCTATAATTGCATATGCAGCAATATTTAAATTCATGCAGTTTCTGCTGTAAAACCCATCCTGCATGACCATTTACCTTGGTGAAGCTTTCGACTTGCCTTGCTTTATATCCTGCTTTTATTTTTTGCTTTAATGGAAATTTTGCATTTGAACAGATTTTCCGTTTGCTGTCCACAAATGAAAGAATCTCATTTGAAGAACACGGATAGCACATGCATCATCATTGCAGATAATAAAATGTATTAAAATTGAACAGTGTCCATCTCTTTATTGCAATTTGTATGTCAAGCAAAAAAAATGCATATAGACTTTAACTTCAATAAGCATTTTGTTGGCGTGTACAGCACAGAGCTTTTACTTTCAGGATCAGTTCAAAAGATTAATTTCTTTGTTGTTTCTTTCAAAAGGGGCTTTTGAGTATTCCTGGGATCTGTTTTTTCACAACATGTGAAAAACTGTAGTTGTTAAGAAGTTACATTCCCTATACCACGTATTATGTTTATAGGAATGTGTACCTCTAGTCACAGCCATGAAATTGCTCCAGGTGTCACTGAAAACATAGGCATGAAACCACAGCCATCATATTGGCGACAGATTGCATGTTATTGAGAATGCAGACAGCCATTGTACTGCAAGTTGAGCTCCAACTCTTGTTGACTCTGTGGATTGGCAATGGCGGCCATCATAATACCCAATGGCTTCAGGACTTATGGACAGTCAATCACAACCATTGTGCTGCCAAATCGGGCTCCAACTGTTGTTCACAGTGTGGATGGACAACAGAGGCCATCATACTGTCCATTGGCTTCAATACTTTTGCAAAATGTAAACAGCCTCCCACAGCAATGATGCTATGTGTACAGCTCCAGCTCATCTGAGAATGCTGGAAACCAGCAGCAGCCATCATGCTGCCCACTGGCTCCCTCTCCAGTCAGAGCATTCTGCATTTTGGATTCAAACCCATGTGGCAGGGCCCATAATCTTACAACTGAACACGTAAAACTTCAGTCACAGAATAACAAAGGACTTTATTCCTCAAGCCAATGTGAAAATATGCTTTTCTAATAACTGTTACCTTAAATGCTAACAGAATGTGCAACCAAATGTGGTTGACTGACCAGCCTAGCTGGGAAAATTTTTTGTAGACTTAATGCATCTACGGTACATCTAAAACTAGTAGTCTTAATCCTATTTACAGCTCATGAGATGCAAAATGCAAATCTAATCCTGTCTTGTGCAAACCACCTCATTGCATGACACCTCTCTCCAGTAGTGCGTTTCTAAACTCCCACATCATTTCCATTTCCTTTCTCATTCAAAGGCATGGGTTGATCCTTATTATTTTCCCAATACTACGGCCGGTAACTTAACAGAAGTTGCTAATTTCTTTATACTGTTAACACTGAGAAATCACAACATTATTTTGTGCACTTTATTAAAAGATTTCTCACTGCTTTCCCATGCAAATGAATTTATTTACAGAAATGACATCATTGCTACAGGGGCAACAATTCTGGAGGGTGGTGGGTTTTTTTAAATGCTAAATTTACTAATACTAAATGCCCGTTTAAATGCTAAGTGCAAAAATACATGAATTACACCCATGTCTAAGTGGAGCTGAAGAACTGCCCGGGATAGCTATGCATCATTCACATATTGCTATGCAAGATAATATTTTTCTACAAATTACTCTGATTTAAGAGCTAATTCTGTGATGCAAATGAGCAGCTTGCTCACCAATGATTTATCAAACCCCCACAATGCATTGGTAATTGAAAATGGCATCTTCAAGAATTTGCAAATCTTCATACAACCATTAATGGTAGTTCTCATGCCTGTATAAATCTGCTTATTTTAGTTTAATTAAACCACCTGACCGATTATATTGTATTTTTCTTGGATTCGGTATTTGGAAGCATTCACATTTGTTCCGCTTAACAGTCTTGCAATATCTGCATTGGCATCCTAAAATCCCAGATATTTTCTAGCGTATATTAGACAAGTTAAGTCATGCGGTAACGCTACCTCTCAGTAGGTCTTTGCCTAAAGTGAATGTTGGATCAAGTCGTAATTGCCTTGAGAGCCTAATGTCCTCATGCTGACTGCAGGCCAATCCTTCATGAAGCAGCAAGGCTCCAGCAGACTTGCTGACAGCAATAACTTCACTTCAGCACATTCTCTGCTGGCACAGATTGAAAAATGTGTTCTGTGTTTCATTGTGTGGGGCTGTTCAAATGGAGCGTGTACAATGTTCTTTAATTTCTTAACAATTTTCTACTTTTTTTGACGTCTGACAGGATTTTGGAAGAAATCAACAATCAGCTGCTAAACCCCCAGACTGACTTGGTGTTTACGTTCTCTTTTTCTACTCACTCTCTTTTAAATTCCAGAGCGATTCAGAAACAGTGGTTCTAAGTCAAAGTCCTTAGTCAGAGGTTGAGGCAAAGAACTACCTCAAGGCTCTGACTGCATGGAGAGGTCTTTGTATCAGTATGGTGCTTGGAGAGCTCACATGGCCCAGGTTTCCACCAAAGGGTCTAAATATCCATTGGCAGGACTTTCGAAATGCCTGCTAGGTCGACTGCCAGTGAGAGTGGTTCTACAAGCAATGACCATGCTCTCCACAACCAAACTGCAATGAGATAAAACTCTCATGCATGATGTTTGGGGGGTCCGGCTTTTCCTTCACCATTTCTGTAAAGAGATTCATTCTCAGGCGATCTTACATATAATCTTGAAAAGGAATGGAAATCTTCTTCTTCTTCTTTCGGCTGCTCCCGTTAGGGGTCGCCACAGCGGCTCAATTGTTTCCACTTCTTCCTGTCCTCTGCATCTCTCTCCGTCACCCCAACCACTTGCATGTCCTCCTTCACCACATCCATAAATCTCCTCTTAGGCCTTCCTCTTTTTCTCTTGCCTGGCAGCTCCATCCCTAGCATCCTTCTCCCGATATATCCAGAATCTCTCCTCTGCACATGCCCAAACCAACGCAATCTCGCCTCTCCGACTTTGTCTCCAAACCGTCTAACCTGTGCTGACCCTCTAATATACTCATTTCTACTTGTCCATCCTTGTCACACCCAATGCAAATCTTAACATCTTTAACTCTGCCACCTCCAGCTCTGCCTCCTGTCTTTTGGTCAGTGCCACTGTCTCCAACCCATAAAGCATAGCTGGTCTCACTACCATCTTGTAGACCTTCCCTTTCACTCTTGCTGGTACCCTTCT
>JADBHE010003168.1:0-12021 GCA_018136845.1 Heterotis niloticus
CACTGGAGTGGACATGCAACACGTAGGCAGCCCTGTACAAGAAGTCAGAATGGAATTTACTTTCAGGTCCTTTGGAGTGTGAAGGTCACTGATACGCTTTTTGACCTGTGCATTGTAGCGGAGGCACTTTTCTGTACATCTGGTCTACAGGTGATGCAGGGAGATTAAACTGAATGAGGAAGACTGGCTTGGATATTGGAGATAGGGTGGACTCTTTGGAGGAAGCAGCACAGAGAAAGCGTCTAAAGAAACGTGTAGGCATGCCGGATAATGACTCTCATCCACCTTCGCTAAACAGAGAAGCACCTTCATAAAAATCCAGGCGTGCTGTCCTAAGGAGAGCTACCTGAGGTCATTTCTACCTGCACTATCAGTGTGTGCAGCGACACACTGCCAGGCTGATGGCCTCTTACTATCTGTGTGTTTCTCACATCACACCATCTCATTTCCTCCTGCCTTCTCTTAGCTATAAATATGCTTGTTTATTTATTTACTTATCAACTTCTTTGTTTGCAACAGAGTAGAATTTTGCCTTGGTGTTATTTCACTTTGACTGTTTGCTTCTTTCTTTGTGAGGATGTGCTGTAGTTGATAAGTTTCATTTCACGGTTTATATTAAAAGTGTACAATCCAGCTCTAGCTGTTTATGATAACTTGGTGTAAAAATGCTGGCGCTAACATGGTTAAATGCTAGCTTTGTGCTACAAAGGGTGTGAACTGAGGAGCTAAGTTTATTTAAAGCTGGGATGCTCGAGTGACATAACTGCCAGCAGTCAACCAAGCAAAGTCCATGTCATTTGGTGAAAAAAAAAAAGAAATTTATTTATGTTTCAAAACATAGAATACAGAGTTGCGAAATGCTGAGAGCAAGTTTGCTGATATAAAATTATTTTTAAAAAACTGAGAAAACTTTAAAGATGTAAGAAAATGCGAGGGCAAGTCAAAAAATACAACAAATTTTACTCCCTTCTCAGAACTGAAAAAATTTTTAGCAATATTTTTTGACCACTCGTCATATATCTTATTTCAGATTTCTCCTAAAATATTTCTTTATCAAGCAAAACTAATATTAATAAAAACAAAGAAAAATATATTTTCTGATACGTAGCTTCTAAACTAGACTTTGGGTTGCTTAGACTATGCTGTTCTTGACCACCTTGGGTGCTAAGTAATGTTTGACTGAACTTTAAGATTCTTTTATAACATTCTACTCTTTATAGAATATGTAGTAGAATACAGCATATTCTAGCATAACAATTTAAAAAAATACATTAGCACAGACCTAAATAGATAGCATAATGACTCAGCTGCTAAACTGCATTGGGAAAAGAAAAAATAAAATAAAATAAAAACAGTTCTCTATTTGTCTAAACTCAAAAATAAATCAATTTAAAATAAAATTTGAATTGTTTTTCACTTTCAGAGGCCAAGGTGCGGGTAATCCTGATGCTCGGGTCAAGCAGGTCAACAAACAGCTCAGTGAAAAAAATTAACTTTACAAGCATGCAGTTCATGGGGCTCTGACCCCTCTTCTATGCAATATAAGCGGTTCAGCTTTCTTGAAAGAATGATAAAGCAGGTTTTGAGGTTTTCTTCTGGGTAACTCTCAGTCTTTGCTCTTTTTTCTTCTTCTCACTCAGTCTTTGGAAGCTCTAGAATTTCAAAGAAGCCACACAACCAGAAACAAGTAATTTATATCAATAAATCAAATCAGTGAAACTATTTCTTCTATTATTTTTATCACTTTATTGCTTTGCTACTTCATTTAACCTTTAAAATATATTTGTAATAATACATGCGCAACAGTTTTCTTCCTATATTTTTATGATGTCTTTTCCTGGTTTAATAGAAAATAAATAATCACTTAGGTGCTTTTTTTGATTTTGTTTTTTGTTTAGAAGTGAACTGCACTATGGAGAAGCTCAGCGTAAAGCTCAGTCGCATTGCTCCTTTTATTAGAATTTCTTTAACCTAAAAATTATTGCTAATATTAAAATAAAGAAGCAAACTATCTCATGACTTGAACTGCGGTGTACATATTTCCATGCTGGCACTCAATCTGACTGAAACCCAAACCCAGTGACATATGACATTATTTTTACTGTATATATGTACATATTATGTATTATATAATACGGTTACCTTTTATTTTTCTCTGAACCCAGCGAGCCTTTGGACTGGAACAGACTTTTCCTTTTTCTGTTTGAAACCTACAAGAGAAGAAAAACATTTGCAAGGTATTATTGTTATTAGCTGCTTTTCTGCCCCCCGTCTTTACAGCCCCCTACAGTCCCAGACCCAGTGTGGTCCGTTTAGCGAAGCCTTTCAGGGAAAATCCTTGCTCTGCACCGCTAAAGCAGGGCTGAGAACCAAACTAGTGGCCCTATTACAAGGCAGTTGCCTTAAATCTTCTGCCTCTTGCTGTGCTTTGAGCCCAGCCAAGAGAACATCACCGTTTACAACTGTGGAACAAAGCAGTACATATCAGAGCGACAGAGGGAACGGTGGCATGATGGCCCCAAGTGTAGCGCTGCTCCTTCACAGCAAGTTCACATCCAGCTCAGTCTGTGTGGAGTTTGGACGTTCTCGCTGTATCTGTATGGGTTTCCTCCAGGTGCTCTGGTGTTTCTGGTTATGGGTCAGTCTAAATTGCCCATAGTGTGTGAAGGTGTGTTGCTATATGTGTGTGGCTGCCCAGTGATGGACTGGTGTCCTATTCAGGGACTGGATCCGTCCTACTGTTTGATGAACCAGCACCCTTTGATTCTCGGTTAGGTTCCAGACCCCTGCAACCTTGACCAGTATAAAGCACAATAAGGGATGGATAGATGAGACAGAGGGGTGACTCACACAATCGCCTCAACGCAGGGGCCCAGGGCAGGTTGTTTCTCATAGCTGTAGATTTCGAAGTGGACTAAAGCCGGAGAAACGGACTTGCAGCAGTTTGTCGTAATTTTGGTTGGACGGCGATCTGGGGACGACAGACACAGTCAGATGGAAAACAGCAGCTGAATGGATGAGGGAACAGGAAGAATCAGTTAACTGAGCCGGGCAGCACAAAGAAGAGAATTTTTAAATTTCAGGGAATGAAGTTTGAAACATAAGCCAGTAGAAAATATACACAAATTGACTGTGAATACCAGAATAAAGATATTTAAAAACAATTGTCATGAAATAACATAATGGACAGTGGCATATAAACATGTCAGGCTTTGGAGTGACTACACAAATTTAGCAACAGTACTCAGTGGAGTCTGAGAGAAACATTGGGAACCGTCACTCCTGAAAGCAAATACCAGTGTTGATCGTTCGCTTGACCACCATACAATGTTATTTAAAAAATGAAAACTATTATATTATTTTAAGTATCAACAACAACAACAATTTTAAGTATCAACAACAAGAACAAGAACAAGAACAAGAACAAGAACAATAATAATAATAATAATAATAATAATAATAATAATAATAATACTTCCGTACTCACAGTCGTCCTGCCAAGAAAGGCTGCAGAAGAAGAGGAAGAGCACAGCACTCAGGATGTAACGGCTCATCTTGGGGCAGATGGAGAACAGTCTGGCAACACAGAGCAAAGTGCAGTGAGAGCAGCATTTGGTAAGCCTCCTTTTAAAGTTGAGACGTGAATACAACCGGAAATTTTTGTAGATAATTTGCCAAACTTACAGTCATGCTAACATGAGAAAACCACAGGTTGCTGAGTGCTTGTCTTATGAAACCACTCATGTAGATACCATGGCAGAAGGTGTTAAAATGTGCAGACTGAAAGCCAATTTTCTGATGCATGATGGCAGTCAAGGCAGAACATAATGTTGCCATGAGGTACAGCGCTGGTGCAGTCTAAGCCCTGCAGCAATCTGTATTTATGATGATATTCAGTTTTTGCCCTTAGCTACAAAGCTAATTTTTCCCCAAGACATTTCTTAGTTGTCACTGTAAGAAGCTCATTCATCTTGAGTTAATAAACCCACCACATGTACACATAAACAGAACTTTTTTCGTGTTTGGTGTTTAGAACTGATGTTTAGCCACATTCTAAGGGACTGTGAAAGTACTTTCATTTACAATGGTCTTGCCATGGTCTCGTAAAGTGGATGGATTGTGGATCATAGCTCACGCTGTCCACACCGTTGTGCGTTTCCAAAATCTTCCTCATCTCCAGACATGTTGGCCCTGCTCTTATAATACAGCCCTGCTCTTATAACACAGCCCTGCTCTTATAATGCAAGGCAACTTTGACTCCATCGCCTACATCTGTGCACCCCCTCCCCGCCTTTGGCTGATCTTATCAAGTTGTTTTTTTTTTGTTCTTATTCATAGGCTGATCTTGTGATAACTGCAGAGTTGTACTTTGTAAGGCTTTCATCCAAAACCTTGTCCTGTAGTCAAAAACATTCCACTGAAGCTATCTGGGGTAATAATAATAATAATAATAATAATAATAATAATAATTCTATATAACTTTACAGGCAAACAAATGCAGGTGAGCATACAGTTGTTTATAATCCAACTGTTCTACTGTACTTTTACCAAATCAAAGTTCATTCCATTGATCCATCTATCAAATGATTGCATTTATAATGTAAAAACAATGCAGTAATATACAATGAGTTAATATAAGGGTTTAGATATTATTCCTCTTTTCCAACATCTTTAGAACATACCAGAAAACACTGTCACAAATATATCTTACAGATATTTTGTTGTTTTTTTTTTTGAAAAAATGGTGGAACTACCACCAGGAAGAATGTTCAAGAAATATGTTACAGATATTGAACCATTTTGTTAAAAAAAATGGTGGACCTACCACCTATTTCCTATCAATTTTAAAATTTGCTGTTCAACCACATCAGTTAAATCTGAGAAATTGTGTTCATTGTGAAGTTTTAATTCCTTTGTCATGTTTTTGGTTTTACTGCTGCTATTGCTACTGTCCACTCCGTGTGACCCTGTTGGGCCGACCCGCTCAGGCCCCAAAAGCATTACCAAAATGGACAAAAGTGGTTTCTCCTCCCTGGCAGGACTACTCTCACACCCACCTTCTCAACAGGAAGACATAGTTTCTGAGTTGTGAGTCAGGACACAGAGACGGACAGTGTGCGTCACCATAAAATGAGCATACTGACACTTGGAGGATACTGTGGCTATGCATAGCAGCATGACAACAATGGCTACACTTCTATTTCCTCTCACTGTCAGAAACTCTGGCGGTCACATGGCGAAGTGGTTTGATATGGCTGAGGTTGTCAGTATTGGCAAGGCTGGTACAGATGGAGAGTCAATGTCACAGAAGTGCTTCAGTGAAAACCTTACACTTCTAGCCCATGATGGCTTGCGGGAGCGACACAGTGGTCTTTGGGCAACGACACCAACACCCGCCGACGCCCTCTATTTACAGCGGGTCACCTGACCGTTCAAGGCCACTGTATGAAATGTTGGCGTACGGGTACAAAAAAAGAAACAAAGCTAAACTAAAACTGCTTCCGAGACTCTGAGACTCAGCATGTGAAATGAAACAGTTTTTTTTTAGCACTTCCTAAAATTTCTCATCATTCATTAAGCATGTGGCAGAAACCCATGAGCAACGGGTTTCCCCTTCCGTGTCGGACGCGTCGGGACGCTAGGCAACGCGGCGACGCAAACGGCCCCTGACAACCACGCAGACATAAAAGCGGCCGAGCCGAACAACACGGGTGCGGGACCTTAACTGTAGTCCGTAATGTTATCCTGTCTTTGGACCTTGAAGTTGTACCCAGATGAAACCACTGAGCATTCGCACCTCCTGTCCAGTGTCTCCCTTCCGCACCAGGGTCCTACACCTTGTTGCCGATCAAGTTCCTGACAGAAGGTCCCGCCTAGGCCAATGGACCCAGCGGACGCCGGCAAGCTTCGGACCGCGCTCTCTGCACAAGGAGCGCTCATTGGCGCACATGAGCAAAAACTTAACCGCTTGTCGCGAGTCCATGAACGCGGTTTTACACTCTTCAGTCCCAGTCGCGGGCGTCCGACGAACCGCCGCCGATCGATTCGGCCGTCGCGTATCCCCCTGAAGCAGACCCGCGGCTGGCCACCCCACCCCGATATGACGGATCACCGGGGAAATGCAGAGGGTTCCTCCTGCAATGGCCCGCCCGGATCGCCCAGCTCCCCGTCCCCGGGGCCGTCCTCCTAGTGCGCGGGCTTCGGGAGCCGCCCGTAGGAGGGGGGGTTCTGTCAGGCGCGTCTGGACGCTGACAGGACGCTACGCAACGCGGTGACGCAATGACAACCACGCAGTTATAAAAGCCGCCGAGCCGACCAACACGGGTGCGGGACCTTAACTGTAGTCCGTGATGTTATCCTGTCTTTGGACCTTGAAGTTGTACCCAGATGAAACCACTGAGCATTCGCACCTCCTGTCCAGTGTCTCCCTTCCGCACCAGGGTCCTACGCCTTGTTGCCGAACAAGTTCCTGACAATGGGTTTCCCCTTCCGCTTGCGCATTTTCAAGTGGACACTAAATATACACTACCGGTCAAAAGTTTTAGAGCACCTAAGTTTTTTCAGTTTTTATGGAAATGCATGCAGTTTAACATCTTAATGTTTCGTGAAATCAAGGCATAGAACAAAAAAAATATGGAAAATTAAAAAAAGCCAAGGAATCATTAGGTTTACAAAAGTTTATTCAATTTTTTGATTCCTCAAAGTAGCCACCTTTTGCTGATTTAACAGCCAAACATGGCATTCTTTCTATAAGGAAATGAAATATTGGTCAGAAAGATCTTACCAAGACTGTTGCAGAAGTTTATTTGTTCTATGCCTTGATTTCATGAATAAGACATTAAGCTGCGTGCAGTTTCATAAAAACTGGGAAAAAAACTGAAGTGTTATAAAACTTTTGACCGGTAGTGTACATCGATGATGTGTCTTGATACACTGTGCGTGTTTGACGTGAAAAAGTGGAAAGTGGAGAACAGGAAAAAGGCATGATAGTGGAGAAAGAGGTACACTACCAGTTTTCAAGATCATTTCTTGATGTTCTTGATGCGATTAATGCCAAGTGACAGCTAATGTTGATCAGGTTAGTGTACGGCTCTGTCCTTACATCCCCAAAAGGTAATTTTTACAGCCGGAAAGGCTAAGCATGTTAGTGGTGGTGCAATATAGCAGTGGCTGAGCTTGAAAGTTTCTAATTCAACATCACTTGACGGTAATGCGTTTCCTTCCATTTTCCCTGTATGACTGTTACGCTGTAACTTCCCAGTTGGGTATCGATGCCTTAGAGCTCATCCCCTCTATAAAACTCTGTAAAATAAAAAGGGGAGCAAAATGGCTTCTAATTCTGATGCTTAACTTTGAATACTTGAAAAGTTTCCAGGTTCAGTCCTTGAGGTGTCCTTCAAATGTGGAAAAATGTCTTAACCAGACACTCCCAATTGCTGGGAAATATTGCTGTTTAAAATTGCAAGTCATCTTGAGTTAAAATGCTGACTGCAAAAAAGGTAAAGCAGTGCAATCGCAGACAGGAAAGCAGCAGATTTGTCTGAGGGATGAAGGAACCAGATAAACTGCATGGTGTGACTGTGAAAAAAGGGTGTTGCTTGATCTAAAAAAAAAAAAAAAACGGTATAGCTATGAGGTAAGAAAATAGGAGTGTGTTGGAAGGTGGAGACAAACATAAGATGACCACAGGAGCAGCGACCGCGTGGAACTGCTCTGGTAGAATCTGTGCTCAAACCAACGCATGTCAGATATCACTGCAAAATAGACTCAGTGCATATTTTTATGCTCTCTTTTCCTTTTTGCAGATGGTTTATTAAGAGAATTAATATAGCATTTATATTAAATTGTATTAATATTTGTGTTAATGCTAGGTTGAGTGAGAGGGAATTAAAATGAGTAAACACGTGTGCCACTTTGGAGATGAACATCTACCCAAAAGAATAAATGCAATGTGCGTTGCAAATATGAGCAAATGACAACTCCGCTGGACATTCATTCAGTGGTCAGACAAAACAGTGCATTTCATCAACAGAGGCGGAGACACGGGGGCAGACGCACGAATCTCAGATTTCAGCCATGTAATCCAGTGCCACTGTTTTGCCCACACACATGAGCAGATGCAAATAGATTTGAGGAGGAGCCCCCTCATGAGGGTGGAAGTCTATACAGCAGAGTCATCTCCACCCGTAAGAGACCTCACCTGACTTCAGATGGATTCTTGGTTTCACGAAACGAAACAAAATGAGGCCGCTTTATCTGCGAGTGGTTGGAGCAGCAGGTGATGAGACACCAACGCAAGCAAAGAAAAGGCCCACTTCTTGTAAGCGGGTAGACACCTTGCTGCTAATGGCACTTTGCCTCCATCTCAAGTTACATTACAGTTCATTTTTGGTTCAGGCTTCAAAGAAATTAATATACTGACACGATTCCACAAACATCGGCAGTAAACAGACACACTGAAATATGATGTAGTGATGTCAGCTTTTATTTTTCCATTAGCGGAGTTGCCGTCCCAAGAACTGTTCAAAGCTTATTTAAAATAAACAAAAATGACACATCTTAGCTATGACTTAAACACAATGGCTGCACTTGCAGACAATAAATACAAACTGCACTATTAATCAGTTATAAATTAGAAATTGTTTAAAATTGCACATATTACATCGGAGGAGAAATATGTTCATGTTAAAAGTGTCACTTCTTCTTTCGGCTTCTCCACAGCGGATCAATTGTTTCCACTTCTTCCTGTCCTCTGCATCTTTCTCCGTGACACCCACCACCCGCATGTCCTCCTTCACCACATCCATAAAGCCAAAAGTGCCACCAGAAAAAACCAGAAAATTGAGAGCTTCTATTCTGAAAGCTTGCTTTTTGCCATTGTTGCCATTGTTGTGTTTGCTGAGCGTGCTTGACTGGAGGCTGCTGGAAGGGAAGGGCTTAACGTGCTTTGGCGGAGGGCTGGAGGGTGGACGGCTGGGAGGTGGTGGATCTAAGTGCGCTGGACTCGGGGCTGGAGGATTGGAGAGCGGACGGCTCAGGTGTTGAGGAATGCAGGGGAGCAGAATTGAGAGTGGACAACCGGCGGGCAGAGGATTCTGTGCTTGCGAAAGCCGTTGGCATTGTGCTCATTTGGGCTTTTCTGATGGAAAAAATAGAACCAAATTCATAGAGTAAATATAACATCCATATTGTATTTTTCATACACAATACCATATCTGTTTGAATCTTGTCAAACTGAAAGATCTCTTCTAGGCTTAGGTAGATTGTACTTAGAAAGCCCATTAGGACATGACCAGTGTAGAGCATATATGCACATTAGAAAAGATCAAAAGACAGAAACTTACCTAAACTCCATAATCTTTCTTCGTACCCATGGGGCCTTCCAGTTGCTGCAAATCTGCTTGTCCTCTGTCACAAATCTGTCAAAGAAAAGTGAATTTCATGAACTTGCCTCTTGTATCTGCAGGCAATAATAAGGCCTTTTTTATCGCAGCACACAGGTATTTCCACTTTTAACTGGGCAAACAAGAAGTTGATATAAATCAGGAGAAGGAGAAGAACACAGAGCAGGAGAAAGAGAAGGGAAAGGAGAAAGAGAAGGCACACTTACACGACAGCTTTCACGCAGGGTAGTTTCCGCTCTTGCAGTCGGTACCCAATAATGGAGCCAGTGAACTGCTTACTGGAGACTGTCTGACAGCAGGAGAAAACCTTCTCAGCTCCTGAAGAGGTGACAGAAGCAATAAGTACATGCATTTCTGACCTTGTATGCATCTAACACAAGTCAATACATTTGCTGTGGAAACAGAATGAAATGTAGTTAAGGTACGTTCTGACGTGACTCCCATCTTTACCTGTTGTGGCTGTCATAACTAATCCCATGGCACCCATAACTGTGAAGAATACTGTGAGCTCCCGGCAGGTCATCATGTCTGCAAAGTTGCTGGTCTGGTCCTGTGGTCATGCAGAGCAGGAAGCTAAGCTTGAAATGGCTGTACAATGACTTTTTATGTCTTCAAAAAGCAGAAATGCATTGATGGTGAAATCATCTTTCCACGTATTTCTTCCTTCCTTTTTGCATGCGCAAAGTCTTGAAACGAACATCATGGCAACATGCGGATATCTCAGCAGTAAATTGGGGTGGAATCCATTCAGATTCAGAGCTGAAGTTAAACTGCTATGACTGACATATCAGCCCTGCCACCAGGACTGGGTTGAAAACAGTACATTTAGACTTTGCATTTGTTTTGTTTGTTTGTTTGTTTGTTTGTTTAACAGATTTTTTTTTTTTAAAGAAAAGTACAAATCAATGTTAACAAAGGAGCATTAAACACACAAAGAGCTTTAGATACAGACATGCAGCAGCAAAACCTCTGTTTCTACCACTTTTGCTGGTGCACTTTACAGAAGTAGAAATATAAATCAGTCTGAAATAAACTACAAATGTGACTGATGGTGTTATTTAAGCTATGACGAAGGTGAATATCCAAAAGAATGAGGTAGTGGGAAAAGTTATCCATTATTTTATGGTTGGCGCCTTAGGATAGAAAACTCAAGATGATCTGGTGCAGAATAAGCAGAAGCATGACCTGGAGGAAATCATACCAAATTCGTTTTGTATTGTCATGGAAGAATTACCCAATGCTTAGGGCTTTCCCTCAAAGTGTGACACACACTAAGTTGAAGTGATGTACAGTACATTTCTGGGTAAAAGGTTGCTGTTATTTGGACTTTTAATTGATACAATGAGATAGAGCAGAGTTTTATTGGTCCCCACATGGACATTCACATGTACAGCAGAATACACATAATGTAAGACACGTTAAACACATAACAAAGTGTAAAATAAATAAATTAATAGCAAATGAATAACAGAAAACAGTCTAAAGCTGACAGGTCCTTGTGGGGAAATGTGGAGAAGGGTGGTTGTTGGTAGGAAGGACCCCCAGAAGTGCATCTAAGCTGAATAACCCAGTAGCTAAAAGAGCTCATGGTGGTCACTTCTTTTGGGGGATGTGAACCATTGTCCATGATGGGGTGTAGCTTCCTCGTCACCCTAACTTCTGCTACAGCCTCCACCCATGGCAGAACCCACTTTCCTTATAGATGAATGGCTCCTATAATTTGGAGAGCAGTAACAGTTCTGAATGTGGAAAAATGGGAGAACCAAGTCTTTAGAAATTCTTCTGTAACCTTTTTCAGCCTTATGAGCTCGGACAGCTCTTCGTCTGAGATCTTGCTGGACTGGGATGTATTGCACATCATCGGAATCTTATCTGTGAAATGTAAATAATAAAAATAGTGTTTTTTGGCAATAATGTTGTGTTTGCTTCTTACGTCATGTGTCGTAACGTTTCAGAAGCCATTGCTGCCGCAATCCAGATCATTTTAAAGTTTTAGCAAACTTTTTTCACAACAGTACTTATGCTGATGTACACTGTAAGAGCTGCTAACTTCTACAGCTGCAAGCTTTACTCAGTGACTCAGCATGTGTGGAGCAGTAGGCCAGGCTGCCCGATTCCAACCGCCATTCCAGTGCCCAGATGACCGCAGGCACCGCTGTAACTAATAAGGGGGAGAGGAACATCTACAGCCATCTCCCAAGGGGGCAAAATCCTAGATGTGGCACAGTTGAGTTCCAAAGCTGGGTTCTCACCACAGGTTGTATGCTGATTTACTGATGGGCCACTGGGGAGGCTGCACAATCCATCCTTTACTCTGACAAAAGACACGGTCTTATTTTTCCTTCTCTTCAGCAACTCTGGCCACAACATAAAACCAGAAACAGCAACATGTTATTGCATCCAGAAATACAACACACAAGGACAAAAAAAATAGCCTTGATAAATCATCATAAAGTGCAGAAACCTTCCCTGGTTTGAGATACTATACAGTAAAAAAATACCTTGTTAACTCCCAAGCATACACAGTTTGTTTTATTCATATATTCAGAAAGCTCACCTGTGAGCCAAATACCCATTGCTACCCTTCTGGCAGCTCTCCCAAAAGAAGGAAGGAACC
>JADBHE010003183.1:0-13816 GCA_018136845.1 Heterotis niloticus
TGACAGAAGGGTACCAGCAAGAGTGAAAGGGAAGGTCTATAAGATGGTAGTGAGACCAGCTATGCTTTATGGGTTGGAGACGGTGGCACTGAGCAAAAGACAGGAGGCAGAGCTAGAGGTGGCAGAGTTAAAGATGTTAAGGTTTGCATTGGGTGTGACGAGGATGGACAGGATTAGGAATGAGTATATTAGAGGGTCAGCCCAGGTTAGACGGTTTGGAGACAAAGTCAGAGAGCCGAGATTGCGGTGGTTTGGACATGTGCAGAGGAGAGATTCGGGATATATCGGGAGAAGGATGCTAGGGATGGAGCTGCCAGGCAAGCGGAAGAGAGGAAGGCCTAAGAAAATATTTATGGATGTGATGAAGGAGGACATGCAAGTGGTGGGGGTGACAGAGAGAGATGCAGAGGACAGGAAGAAGTGGAAGCATTTGATCCGCTGTGGCGGCCCCTAACGGGAGTGGCCGAAAGAAGAAGAAGAAGAAGAAGAAGAAGAAGAAGGTTTGGCAATGGAACACCTTTCGAAAAGAGCACTTGCCAGGAGCACCAAAGTAAAACAGTTAGCCTCCTATAACATGCTATACATGTTAGATTGTACAGTCTTTTATACTGTGCAAATAGATTTAACTAATATAAATATAACGCATACTAAATAGCTAATACACTAATACACATGCGCGCACACACTTTTTTTTGTATAAACTGCAAATTTCTATGACAAGACCTAGAATAAATGTAGAAATCACAAAGCATACTGATACTAATAATGGATCTTTGAAATCAACATCATATTCTAGATTTGCCAGCTTTAATTACATATATAGTTTAGCACTTACAGCAGTGGGGAGAACTGACTTACCTCTGCATTGTTTTACACAGGTGCTGGACCTGAGCCTGGAGAGTGGCTACTCTCACCACCAGCTGGGCCAGAACCCTGCTGTGGAGATTTTCAACCTGGTGGACAGACAAGCAGACCTGCCGAGGCACCAAGGTTTGGAGACAGTTGAGGTGGGACTCAAAACCCTGTTCGAGTGAGGCCAGCATATGTGGCAAAGACTGCAGAACCCTTGTGCAGCTGGAGGCCTGGGCCACAGTGGGAAGGAACGTCTCCTCAGTCTCCTGGAGGAAACCACCAGCTGCATGCAGAGCTCTGATATAGTGCCCTAATGCCTCCTTTGCCTGGCACAGGTTATCCTAAGGAAGTAACACATAAAGAACCTTTAACTACTTTCCTTCCATAGGGTGTCTCAATTTTTATTAAAAAAAAAACAAAAAAAAACAGCACAACCTGTAAGCACAGGAAAGTTTTAAAAAAGATTTTGTGAAACGTACCATACGAGACTGGATCTTACTCAGGGTCTTTGTGGCCATGTCTGTGAAATACACGTGCTTCTCTGCCAGCTCTTTCTGATCAACTTGCCCCTGTGGTCTTACAGCATTCAACATTCGCACTGCTGACTTGACATTTTTTTCAAGGCACAAACATCTCTGGAACTCCATGTTAATGGCTTGGACCTCTGGAGTTACTGGCATGGCTTGTTGCAGTTCCTGGTCTTTCTCTCTGAAGTAGTTAAGCATGGAACTGTGCTCAGTGAAATAGCATCGGCCCACAACCAGAGCCAGCTCCAGATTCTTAATATCACTGCTGATGGTCAGCTCCCGGGAGCATAAACTCTGCATGGTCTCATGGATCCTCTGTCTTTCAGAGTTCAGCTGGGATGGATAGAGGTCCAGAGAAATGTTCTCCAGTTGGTCTGTGACTGCCTGGCAAAGGTTTTTTACCATAATAATCTTCACTGAGAGAACCTGGCAAGTCTTAAACATTTCTGTGTCTTGGAGTTTTCCATCTCTTATTTGGAGGACTTCTCTGTCTATATCCATTCTGCAGGTTTCAAGCTGCTTCCTCAGGGTGAAATACTTCTCATGCTCCAGACTCTGGAAGTACAGGTTTTTAATTTTATTCTGGATTTCCCACATCAATTCCTGCAGCTCTCTCCTCTTGTCTTTGCTGCAGAATCTCAACTGGTCCAGTTGGCACTTGTGCTCAACAAGCATGCATTGTTGATGCTCCAGAGATGAGGCAGCATCCTTAAGTACAGGAAACATGTACTGCCTCAGATTTATCCCCATTTGCCTCAAACTCTCCTCAATAGCGCCAAGTTTCTCAGCTGAGACATCATGAGCATGGAGAATGTCTTCTAGTTCCTGACAATGTGTTTTTGTGGAGGAGATTATGTTTTCAGTGGATCCCTGGAGTTCTGCAAGTTTGTCATATAATAGGCAGTTCTCAGTAAGGCTTAGCTGTGGTGTGATTTCCCTCACATCTGTGAACAGAGACTTTATGATGGAATTCTTTCTCTCTGCCATTTTTAGTTCTGCTAGTTGCTGCTGGTGTCTGAAAGCCACTTCTGATCGTTTTTCGAGACAATTATCCCTTAGGGCTGCATTACTCATGCAGTACGTTGCTATCCAGGACTTTATTTCTGAAATTTGCTGGAATATCTTATCTCCCACCTTGAGGTTAGAGTCCATAAATTGTAAGGCTTGGTCTGAATCATTACCCGCTGACCTCACAAGATCTTTTAGAGTATCCAACAAGAACAGCACTGTGGTAAAGTCACTCTCTTCCCTATCAGGATGTAGTGCTTTCATCTTCTCAAATAGACAGTCTAGTTGAGGTATCATCATTTGGATTTCAAACTGTAGATTCTTCAGATCTGTGATTTGGGTGTAGATGTTCTGTGGCAAAAGATTTTTTTCCCTCGTTTTCTTTGCAATATCGGTAACCATTTTCTTAGCCGCAGTAAAGAAATCCTGCACTTCATCCATAATGACACCAATTGAGGCACAGTTCATGTTGATGGAGATTGCAGACAGTTGTGTCTGTGTGAGATTAAGTAGCTCCTTCAGGGTTTGTAGGGCAAGGGCTATGTCTTGTTTTTCCTTGTCTCCTAGTGAACTGTGAGAAAGACCCTCAGACAGCTGTTTTAGATGGTCGTACTGTTGGCCGATGGCTGCCACTTCAGCCCTAATAGTAACTAGTTGTGCAACTTCATCTTTAGGCTCCATGGTTTTGAGGAGTTCCAGAGATTTCTGATGACTCTCCAGCTGTTTATGAAGGTTCCCGGCCTCTGACAGCAGTGCAGATGTCTCCATGGCACGAGCAGATGCATGGAAATGGGCACACTCTGCTGTACTTTGCAGCACCCTCCACTTCTCCTGCAGGTTCTGCTGCTGGACTAATGCTCTTACCCGGTCAGCCTCTCTCAAGTGTGGAGATATCTCAGAGTATATGTGGAGTAACTCTCCAATGACAGCTCTCTCCTTCTCCATGTTTTGCAAGAAGATTTTGAGGTGTTCCTCACGGACAATGCTGCTTTCCAAAGGATCCCTGTTCCCACAAACCCGATGAATATCAGATAAAGATGAACCGTATAAATACTGTATAAGCACAACATTTTAAATAGTGCAGATGTCAGTATAAAATACCAGCTACTGTCACTGTATGAACTGCATGAATATTAAGTGTATAATCAACAAACAGCTGATTTTGTGCAACCACAGAAACACCAAACAATAGCCAGTCGTAGCATTCCAACAGAAAATACAAAACACAAATGAAAAGCAACTGTGCAATTTCTGTAATTTGCTGGGTAGACTCACTTATGCACAATAGCCTCCATTTCTGTTATCAGTCTTGTCAGCACTGCTTGGGTGGAGTGCCTCTTCGGGTGGTACTGAGACACAAGCTGCAGCTGGGCCTCCTTAGCCAGCATGGCAGTGAAGGCCTCCTGCTGGATGGACCTCCACTGGTTCTCCTTGAAACCCCCAGTTTCCAGGGTTATTCTCTTGCTGCTCCTCTCCTGGTTCAGGGCAGCAATTTGCTGCTGAGTACATTGGATGCAGCTCTGAAATTCAACCAAGCAACACATCAGTGTGCAATAATCACAGAATGCATTACAAGCCACACCAGTAAAACTCTACAATATACAGCATGTTGTAAAAATGAGAGGTGCAGCACTGTACCGAAACACTGCCATACGCTTAGCCCAGTCACTCTTTTCATATGAGTAAATGACTACATAGGGGCTACTCCCTTACCTCTGCCTCCTGTACTTGCTGGACCATGGCTGAGAAGCTCATCTGGGCTGGCAGGTTCTTACAGTGCAGAACTCTGAGTACCATGCGACCAAGTTGGGAGTCCTTGTATTTGGGATATGGGTCCAGCCACCCAAAAGGAGGATCCTCCTACAGTTCCACACAGATAGTCCCTTGTTTTTCAGAGAGCTCAAATAGGCACACGTGGGACAACGGGAGTCAAGGGGTCTAAAAATATTTGCCAGTGTATGTCATGCCCTCAGCATTCACAGGAAACCCCTCTAGATCAGAGCTATTTCCTGTGTCATTTCCTGGAGCTCCATCTAGCCCAAACTGTATCAGGCTGAACATCATCACTGATGACAGATACAGTATATAAAAATGACTAGATGTTGAAATATGAAATTCATTACATTAGATTGTGCTATACAGTTGTTTACTAATACATTATATTATAAAAAAGACCCCAGTCCATTGCTGAGTGCCCATACATGCGTACACACACCAAGGGTGATTCTGAGAGGCAACTTAACCTGAAACACATATCTTGTGGCTGTGGGAGACAACCAGAGCACCATGCAGACCATAAAACATGGATAATGTGCATACTCCAAACAAACTGAGTTGGATTTTTACCCTATGCCTGAACAGCCCAGGCACTGTGAGGCAGTAGCAATACTTGATGTGCTACTAAAGCATCTGCATATTAGGTGATTTAACACAAACTATATAGAAGCTGTAGCTGACTGTTGTTTTAAAGTATCTTCAGCACTAAAAACCTGACTTGCAAGTTCAGTTTACTGGTGCATCCCAATGAACATATACAATTTTATATATACTTAATGAGCAATGTAAAAAATCTAAATAACATTTTTGCTGTTTCATTATTGCTTGCAAGTTTTTTACGTACTGTATTTTGCCAGAACACCAGTTTAGTAAACATGAAAAAAATGTACATAAAACTCAACACAACGGTCCTTTTCAGTGTATTAAGCAAAAGATCATGCAGAAAGAAGTTAAATTATGTCATTTCAGGTCACGATACTATGTGTATGGAAGTATTACTTTTCTCCAGGTTGGCTCAGTCTCAGCTCTCTCACCTGTGACTCAACGATAGATCCCGCCTCCACCTGCAGTAGGATCTCGGAAAGCAGGTCCGGCATGATGGGTCTGTGAGCTGCCTCCTGCATCTCCACTGTGGTCATGACATTAGACATTGCATCTCCAACAGGGTCCAAGCTCAGTGTGCTGTGTCCCTGTGGTCGCTGAGGAAATATGAAACTGTTTAATGTTTCAGTCCCCTACCAGCTTCAGCAGACCCAAGGCCCATGGTTGCTGTGCTGAGCCGACACCCAGCAAGTGGGAGCAAAGAGTTGTGACAGTTAAGAAAAGCAGAAGGAAGCAGGCGGGGGCATTCTAGGAGGCAGATCTTGTTGCACTAAACTGGTTTAAAAGTGGTGATACAAGGATTACTCCAGAGGAGTTGCAACAACTGAGCCAAAAGCCCGGAGGCAGGAGGCGGTTGGAAATTTCTAAGTCCCACTGCTTTTACATTTGTACTGGGTGTCAGCTGTGGATTTCATAAACAAAGAGCAAAGTGACCAGTTAGCAATCCTATCTCCTCCAAATGAGTAGGGCTTCCTTTCACATCAAAAGCAGAACTCATGGGAAGGAGATAAACATAGGCAGGTTAGGGGATCCCGATCAGAATAAAATCATTTACTGTTCCAAATACTACCGAACATCACACATTATCATGAAACATATAGCAACATCCATCACAATCCTGACAAGTGCTACATCCCCCATACCTTAAAAAATATAACATAAAAAATGCTTAACATAAAAAAATGCTCATTTTAAACTGAAGAATTGTACTTTTGCTTTCTCAGTTATATGTTGCATTAGAGAAAAATGTTTGCTTAATGACTAAATAAATGAATAAATGTGAAAGCAATGACAGGATAATACAGGATAATAATCAAATGCACAAAGCAACACTGCAATGCTTCATAAACAAAAAAGTGAATGTCCTATACTGGTCTAGTCATAGTACTAGGGTTCCATCCCTCTGAGAAAATGTGGTACTGTGTGACAGATGTGGTCCACAAGCACTGCCACACTACCAACCATCTTGAGAATCCTTGAGAACATCTACCTGGAACAATGAGCCAAAAAGCGCTGCTGTACAAAACTGGCACCAACTAGTTCAGTAATATGTGAATCTAGAAAGTTTTAATGTGTTGGGTTATCCAAACGTATTTTTTTGGAATTTTTAATAGAATATTTTCTAACATTCAAATGAACAAAATTTGGTCCAAATACCTTTGTAAAGCACTGTACAAATACTATAGCTAATTTCTTGGATATTTCTAGGGTGAATGAATGAACAAATGAACGATTGAACGAATGAGGAAACATTATATTATTCCCAAGAGTAAAACTGCACAATCTTATCCTTATGCAAGTATGACTTAAATTCTATTGTGAAGAACTTGTAAGAAAATATTTAATCTTGTCATAGAAATTAAGTTTCCCTAATCAAATTATTTTAATATCTTTTACAGTAAGTTAATCACTAATTACAGACAGCTTGAAAATCTACCCAAAAACTGAGGCTACAATTATAAGATTTTGAGGAATTAAACTTTAAGTATGAATGGACACTGCAAATGCTGTATACAGTATGTAAACAAAATATGCAGGCAAAGATATTTACCAAACACATTCAACATGGGGATCTAGTATGACAGCATCCATAAGACACCAGTTTGTAACCCCATTATAACATGTATTATAAATGTACATTTCAAGCATTTGCAATACATAAATGTTTAAATTGCTAAAATAATCCTCCAGTTTGAATGGCCCATAACATCTTTCTGCATAATTTAAGCCAAGTACTGGTTTGTCAGTGAAACTGGTTTCTCCTTTGGCCTCTACAACCCAGTGGGAATAACTGCCTTTCATTCCAGTCACCTAAAACTGTATGCTTTCCCTCATCCTAGAAGGAGACTGACTCTTTCACACCTCTGCTGAAAACCATTATGCTGAAAACAATTCCTTCATTTGTAGTAGCTTTCATATCTGTCACTACTGGCTAAAGCAGGTGTCTTCCCTTTGTGCTGCTAATTCTTCTGAATCAACTCACCCTCACAGCAAAGCAAACAATGTCCCTCGTGCTCTTTCTCCATAACTTGATCCAAACTGCATGCAAAGAAGTCTTTCAAAGGAGGAGCTAATTCTGAGGCCTGTTAAAATGACACAGCAATCTAACAAGTCCCAACAAAGTCTTTTCTTGATTCAAAGGTTGATCTGAAACAAGTCAGAGTAGCACACATGACAGCATGGCTCCGTTCACCACATCACTGCATCAAGATTACCTCAGGCAGGCATCCCAACTGCTTTCCCTCCCAGGCAGGTGTATTCATAGCATTTATAAAGAAGCTACAACACAACTGAAGGAATCCCAAAAATCTATACAGTAAGTGATCCCCAAGGCTTTGGGCACTTTAGTGTAGGACTGACAAGGTGAAAACTGTATCAGCGGGCACTCCTCTCCCTGAGTCACACCCTCGCAGCTGCAGTGGCACTATGTGATACTTTACAAGATGCTCACAAAAGTGTGAAGTTCCCCATCTGTACTCAACCAATAAGTGAAGCTGCACTTAGATCCATCAACCTTCAGTGTCTGATTTCATTGCAAAAGCAGTGTTACCTGTATTAGGTAGTTGTCATTTTCTGGGGCCTCTGTGTCCTCCGTGGCTATGGCTTTTCTCTGCAGTTCCCTCAGGTGGCTAAAGCTCTTTTGGGGCTCTGAGTGCAGGAGTCTCTCCACATTGTTGAACTTGAGCTCCAAACTAGGGCTCCATATTGTCGGATGATGGAGACTGTCCAGGTCCAGAGCTCCAGATGTTTCTCCCTCTAGTTGCAAGGTATTGCTCTTCTTATGGCTATCAGTGAATGAAATGTCCCTGTTGAAGTTTGTCTTATGCTCCCTGAATTGAGTGTATGTCACTGGGGACTCAGTGTGTGACCTGTCACTCTGTGGCTCTTGAGTCTCCATCATCTCTTTACCCCCAACAAAATGGCTCATGTGTGCTCTATGAACATGTGTGGTCTGGATCTCCTGGCTCCCAGAAAGCAGTTTGCCACCGTCCACGGTCTCTGTTTGCTGTGGCTCAGTATTCAGCATTTCGACATCCTCAAGTTTGAAGACAAGTCTCTCGGGGACTACAGACTCAGTGTAATCTACTTCAGTCTTTGGTGTTTTAGTGTCCTGTTTCTGTAAGACAGCTTTACTTAAGGCTCTGACCATAGTGACAGCTTTGTGACCCCTTGCCACCTGAGTGCTGAGTGTATCTGAGTCAGCTGTCCTTACTGATGCCATCTCGATGCCACATCGGTCAAAGTCCAGACTGCCAATGCCTGCAGTCTCAGTCTGCAAGAAATTAGCTTTCAGTAATTTTGGGTTCTGTGTCTCCAAGTCAGGTTTGTTAGTGACTGTGATCTCAGTGGCAGGTGTGGTGGTAGTTGGCATCAGAGCTGCTGTAGTATCAGTATCATGCATTTCAGACCCAGAAGCATCAGTGACTGCAGTCTCTGTGCACAAAGTGTCGGCCCTTGGCATTTTCTGACCCTGTATATTAGAAAAAGGTCTAAAAGTGACTGCATCGTCAGTGTGTCTCAGGTTATTCTTTGGTGTCTTTCTACCATGTTTGTCTGACTCAGACTTGCTATTGACATCAGTCTTACTGTCATGTTGCTGTGATGTCTGGGGGCCAGTGGTCTCAGTGCAACTTACGTCACTGTTGTACATCTCACAGTTCTGCGCCTTTAAGAAAGGTTTGTCGGTTGCTGCAGCTTTACTGTCATGTCTTTCAGATCCAGGGTTGCCAGCATTTGCAATTGAAGTATCGTGTTTGTCTGCAGCAAGTTTCCCTGTGACTGTCGCCTCAGTGTGTGTTGGGTCAGTTTTGGTGACCTCTGCTGGCCAGCGACCAGTGTTGATAATTTCAGTGTGCAGTGTGTCAGTGTCTTTCATCTTAAGGTAGCCAGGTGTGTTAGGGGCTTTAGTTTCAGTGTCACCTGTCTCAGTATTTTGCATTGCAATGTCTTGTATAAATAAGACAAGACTGCTGGCGACTTTGGTCTTGGTGTTGTATATCCAAGGGTCTTGTGTCTCTGAGGAAGGTCTATTTGCTGCTGTAATCTGAGCATCATGTCTCTCAGACCCCAGTCTGCCGTGTTTGTCTGTGACTGTAATCTCAGTGTGTGTTGGATCAATTTTTGGGCCCTCTTCACCCAGGCTCTGAGGAACAGGACTGTCCGTCACTTGCATGTCTTGTTCCTCCAAATCAAATCTTTCGGTGTCTGGGGTCTCAGTGTGCAGTGGGTCAGGCTTTGGCAACATAATGTCCTTGGTCTTTGAGCTAGGTGTGACAGGGCCTTCAGTTTTAGTGTCAGCTGTTTTAACATTTTTGATGTCTTGCATAACTGAAAGAGGTTTGCTTGTGACTGTGGTCTCAGTCTGCAATGGAGTGATGTCCCACTCAGGATGCACCCCACCTTTTGTAGCACTCAGTGATTCCAGGATAGACTCTGGAGCATTGGAACATTGAGCTGGACAAGCAGGTAAAGAAACTGAGCGAGGGAGTGTAGTCTCAGTGTAAGATATATCCATGTCAGACATCCTACCATCCTGTCTCTCGAAAAAAGGGTCACTAGTTGCTTTGCACTTAGTGTCACGTCTCTCAGATTCAAGACTGAAACTGATCGCAAACTCATTGTGCAACACACTGGTCTTTGCCATCACAGAGATGTGTTCTTCTGGGTTAGGTTCGTGTGTGACTGTAGTCTCAGTGTCCGTGACCTCTGCACACAGATTCTGAGAAGTTGGACTGGCAGTTATTCTAATGTCATGTTTCTCAAAAGCAAATTTTCCAGTGTCCATGGTATCGGTGTACAGCATTTTAATCTTTAGCATTTCAATATCCCCAGTGTGTGAGCCAAATGTGCCAGGGGCTTCTGTTTTAGTATCAGCTGTGTCAGTGCTTTGCAATTTAATGTCTTGAATAAGAAAAACAGGTTTGTTTGTGACTGAGGTCTCAATACAACGTACATCAGTGTTGGACATTTCAGGCTTCCATATTTCCTCATCAGATCTTTTGCTTTCTGCAGTGTTAGTGTCAGGTCTCTTGGACCAAAGGCCGCTAATGTTTATAACTGTAGTATCATTATTAACTGCAGACTCATTGTGCATTGGGCTAGCCTTGGTGGCCACTCCTCCCAGGCAACCAGCGATATTCAATGTTTCACTCTTTAGCATCTGAACGTTCTCAGTCTTTGAGCCAGGTGTGCAGGTGCCTTCAGTCTCTCCATCTTCTATTTCAATATTTTGCTTATCCACATCTACAAATGAAACAAGTTTGTTTGTAAGTGTTGTCTCAGTGTAATATATAATTGTTTTATTCCCTTTGCCTGTAGTGTCAACCTCAGCGATCTCTTCTCTTAGGCTCTGAGAAACAGGACTGAATGGGTCTTTGGTTTCACATCCTTCTAAAGCAGATTTTCCAGTGTCCATGATCTCAGTGTATAGTGTCTTAGTCTTTGGCATCTTGATGGTCTCAGTCTTTGATGCTGGTGTGCTAGCAGTACCAGTCTCATTATTTTGCCTTTCGCTGTCTTTCACTGAGACAGGTTTACTTGTGACACAAAGGGACACGTCAGCGTTCCATGCCCTTGAGCCCACCTTGTCTAGTTGCACAGCCTTAGTCTCATGTCTCTCAGACCAAAGATTGCCAGTGTGTGCTGGGTCAGTCTTTGTGACCTCTCCACAAAGGCTACCAGTGCCCATGGTCTCAGTGTGCAGTTTGTCAATCCTCAGCATTCTAAGGTCTTCAAAATCCGAGTCATTTTTGTCTCCGACTACAGTGTTTCTGTAGAGCGTATAGGTCTCCATGATGTCCAAGTCTGGTTTTCCTCTGTCCACAGCTTTGATAAAATGGCCCTCGGATGCAAGTTCTGCAGTCTCAGTCCCTATGATTTCCACGTGGTGGCTAGGAGAAGTCGGTCCATCCTTCAAGGGATTTTCTCTTTCCAGGCTTCTTTCTGCTCTAGCCCATGACTGCTCACTGAAACCACTGTCAGCCACATTTCGGACAGTTCTAGCTTCCTCTGCAGGATGAATATCGTCATTAAAAACTACTTTGTTAAGTGGCAATGTGAGCAGAGTGTTATGTTTATCAGTGTCATCAGTGTTTTGCATTCTATCCTTGGCTATCATCCTATCCCCAGATCGAATGATATGTGAGCTCTGAAGGTCCACCACATGGTTGCAGGTGTTCATATCATGGCTGTGTTTTATATCAGTCTCCAATCCAGCAGTTTGAAGGTCTGCCCTGGCCTGCTTTCCATTGTGTTGAGAGTCTGTCTTAACTAAGTCCCTGACCAACAGGTGAGTTTGAAAGGTCATTGTATCGGTCTGCATTGGGATTTCCTCAGTCTCTAAGTTCAGAATACTGTTTACCTTTGTCACGGTAGATGCTATTTCAACTGGGTCTGAGCCTGTCCTTGATGCTGTGCTAACTTCAGACAAAACCCTGTGCTCCTCAGTGAGCAAAGCATTGATCTCTGCTGTCCCTGTGAGCTTGAATCCTGTGTAAATTTTGAGGTCTCCTAAAGTTTTCTGCCAGGGGTCATCAGAAGGTTGAAGGCTGCAGTGTTGGGATTCTCTCACTGGCATCTCTGATTGCTGCTTTCTGTTGTCTGCCATGCGTGAAGACTCCTGATCTTCAGTTTCATGGTTGATATCAACTTCATGAGCACATGGGAGCTTTTCTGTGACCAAAGTTTGGCTGGGCCTTGAAGAAGAATATTCTTCCTTCTTTAGTAGTTTTTGTGGGATCATAAAATCATCAGCATCCACTTCCTTTGCTGCAATAGACCTCATTTGGCCAGCAGAGGGCACCTGTATCTATTGAAAAGAAATTATTTGATGAAATCAAAACTGCCTTGTTTACATGTATTGCTTGTCCACACCTGTCTCATTCTATTTCTGCCTTCTTTTGTCTGCATTCCATTCTTGCCACTCATCCCATGCTGTTTTTTTTCCCTGTGTTGCCACCTACGTCCTTGCACAAGATACTCGATGATGTACCAGTTTACACAGCAGGGTGAATTTTGCTGTACTTTGGGTAAGAACATTGTTCAAGGGTCCTACAGAAGGAAATAAAATGTAACCCATTAACCCCCCCACACCCCCATTAGAGCCTCACCCTTTTCCCTATACTTTCAGCTCCATAACTTTAAGGGTCTCCTGACCTTTTCCCTCAAGAATGGGTCTTCCAGCTGGACTTCACATTCCTGCAGCCTGTCCAGGATTTTTCTCTCAACTGTGGCTGTCAGTGCCATAAGTGTCTTCAGTTTCTGGATCAGGGTTGTGCGTCTGTTTGGAATGCAGGTGTGTGGCAGGATGTCCACCTGCACACGCAAATTCTCCACTTTTTGCACTGTTCTGGCTACAGTCTGCTGCATGACCTGCACCAGGTACACATGGGTCAAATCCCACAGTATGCCTGTCCTTTACTGCTCACATACAGTACATTACACTGTGTTTCTTATATGTAATAATCAACTAAAAATATACCTTGGCCACATATAAAGTTAGTAGGAAAGTAGGAAAACACAAGAAAGCAAACTATTGGCTTGTTGATTTGAATTTGCATGTTTGTGAGTGCCTGCGTCTCCACCTTGAGATCACAGATGATGGTCCTCAGACTGTCTCTGTCTGACAGCCTGGTCCTCAGTCCTAGCAGCTGCTTCTGAAGAGGTGCCAGGATAGCGGAGCAGTCCTCGAGTGTCTGGAGACAGTGCTGTTCCACCTGAAGCCCTTTTTCAACATCTCGACAAATGTCCTTTTGGAAAGCACATGTCCACACATCAGCACGCACAGGAGCCACTCGGCTACAGTAGAGTCACAGTTTAAAACTAATTCTCTGACTGATACATTGTAAATGAAAAAGTTTCATGTAATAGGAAAACATGCATGAACTTCTGCATGTAGGTAGGAGCATGTAGGTAAAATGTGTGTAATGTATAATTGCAACATACAGCCAAACACACACAGGTAGCATGAAAACATATAGGATCAAAGGTTTTATAAATATATAGATTACATGGTTTGTGCTATAAATCCAGCTGCAAGGGGATGCACAAACTAGTGCATTTCTTTGTGCCGGTCCCAAGCCCGGAAATGGAGAGGGTTGCGTCAGGAAGGGCATCCGGCGTAAAAATTTTGCCAAACCAAATATGCGGACAAAAACAGAAATTTCCACACCGGATCGGTCGAGACCCGGGTTAACAACGACCACCACCAGCACTGTTAGCCGACAGGGTGCTGGCAGAAATTGGGCTACTGCTGGCTGAAGAAGGAGGAAGAGAGGAGGAAGGAGGAGAGGAGGAAGGTTAAGAGAGTGGACATGAGGATAGGAACTTTGAATGTTGGTAGTATGACTGGTAAAGGGAGAGAGCTTGCTGATATGATGGAGAGAAGGAAGGTTGATATATTGTGTGTGCAAGAGACCAAATGGAAGGGGAGTAAGGCTAGGTGCATCGGAGGGGGGGTTTAAACTGTTTTACCATGGTGTGGATGGGAGGAGAAACGGGGTAGAAATTATCCTGAAGGAACAGTATGTCAAGAGTGTCTTGGAGGTGAAGAG
>JADBHE010003190.1:0-10287 GCA_018136845.1 Heterotis niloticus
ATTAAAGATGACACATTTTTGTAATATTTTAAGCAAAATTACTTTTTTATTTCCATCTTTTCACAGTTTCAAAATAACAAAAAGGGAAAGGACTCAAAGCAAAAGTTTGGGCACCCTGCATGGTCAGTACTTAGTAACATCCCCTTTGACAAGTATTACTCCTTGTATATGCTTTTTGTAGCCAGCTAAGAGTCTCTCAGTTTTAACTGGGGGATTTTCACCCATTCTTCTTTGCAAAAGGCTTCTACTTCTGTGAGGTTCTTAGGTTGTCTTGCATGCACTATTCTTTTGAAATCTATCCACAGATTCATTTGCCTTTCAGCAATCCTACAAGCAGTTCTCTCTGAAAGCTTTCTTGGTCTTCCACACCTCAGCTTGACCTCCACCATCCCTGTTAACTGCCATTTCTTAATTATATTACAAATTGAGGAAACTGCTACCTGAAAACGCTTTTATATCTTCTTATACCCTTCTCCTGTTTTTTGGGTTATTTTAATCTTCAGAGTGCTAAGCAGTGGCTTAGAGGAGCCCATGGCTGCTGAATGTTGGGACAAAGTTTGAGGAATCAGAGTATTTATAAAGCTTTGAAATTTGCATCATCTCACCTTTTCTAATGATTGTGAAGAAGCCATAGCCCTAATGAACAAATTAAGATCTGAGACCTCAAATCTCCTGGGGTGCCCAAACTTTTGCATGGTGCTCCTTTCCTTTTTTTCCACTCCAAAAATTGTGAAAGATGAGAACAAAACAAATTTTGCTTAACATGCTGAAAAAAATTATTTATCTTTAACTTTATGCCCTTTGGAAATCAGTTCATCTTCTACTCACAGTAAAAGGGGTGTCCAAACTTTTACATGCCACTGTAAGCTGCATTACTGGAAAGTGCTTACCTTGGAGGCTAACTTAGTGGACCAAACATCTTCAGGACCCAGGCTACCTGCAGATCTGCCTGTTGTGGCCTCCTTATATAAGCAAGGCCATAATCAGCACCACCTCTGGCTACAAGTATATGCTGAAGGTATATTAACTTTTAATAAGGGCCTCCTTTCACTAAATAAATGCTCATAACTTCCTCAGACAACTTGTATGGAGAGCAGATTCTTCTCCTAGTCTCCATTATTTAAACAAACTCAGTCCCCTCTTTAGGTGTAAGCTCAAGTTCAAAAGCAGACTTCAGAGCAGAGTTAAAAAATTAAACTCAGAGGTGAACACCCTTAGGCCCCAAACATCTCTAAATGGGTTAACTGTAAAAAATATGAAACCATTTTGTTTGAAGTGTTCATCCCAGCAGGCTGCACCAGAAGACATCCATCGGTGCTACTGCAGCTTTGCCTGTGCGGCACAGCACCAAGCTCGGTGTAAAACTGAGATCATCGACACCTCTCTGCAAGTCTCCAGCGCGCTAAAATGTGAGATACCACTTAATTTTCTCCAGCGATGGAGTAGATGGGTCTTAAAATACACATAAAAATTTATAGCCTGTGTCCAAAAGTAGCCAAAGCTGCAATGAAAGAACACAGCAGCTGTAAATGAGGAATTTGTCCACATTAACTATTCATTTAAACAATGGCCAACAGCTTACATTTGTTGGGGCCACGCATGCTGATGTTTACTGCAATAAGATCTCCTGATAAACCTATGCTTTTCGATATTTAAAGTTTTGTAGAAGGAATTGGAATTTAGAGCTGAATTTTCTTTGCATCTGGATCAGATTTTGGGGATATTTGCCTTGAAACAAGAGGTCGTCTGCACTGACCGCAAAAGAAGACAAAGGAGTGCAGAATAGAAGGGTGCAGGACACGAATTTACCCTAAAATTCGTTTCATTGAGGAAAGAATACAATAAAATCAGGACAGCGCTGTTGGTCACTGAAATGTGTATTTATTATAGCAGGGATCTTGTTACATGAATGTGTTGATGAAAACCTGAGGCTGAAGCGCATGCATGATACATCTTTCACCCCATAATAAATGTACATAAAGACAACTGAGGGTTGTCCTAAATTTATTAAATTTATTATATTAGTTCTTGAAGAAGCCCGCACCTGTTATGCCATTTTCATTTTTTTCCGTTTGTGTTGAGAACATATTGCAGTTTCTAGTTTCCTCAAGTTAAGGGCATATAATATTTTGCAGGTTTTTTACAACTTCATGGTGGTAATGAAGTGCTCCTTCAGATGTGTTTTGTTTTGGGTTTTGTTTCGGTTTTTTTGGCTTTTGAGCCCCTGGAGTGTTCTTCCTTTGCCCCGACCTGTCCTGTGTGGTAAATCCATTTTTGTCCTTCTGCTGCTCCAGAATCTGAGTTTGTGTGCTTCCTGCACTTGCAAGTGACTGCAGCCTCTGCCATGAAAACTAATTTGTAAAGGAGAACTGTTTTCACTTCACTGCAGTCCAGTTTGCTCGGTCCAAAGTCAAAGCAAAACCGACTCAAAATCAGTAACCCAATAAATCGGTGGTCATTGAATTAAAGGCCCAGTTGTCTTTATCTTTAGCACACGTGCTGTCTGCAGCTACACCCCATTTAGCAGATTTACCTTTACGTAAGAAAGATTAGCAGTTGCGCTGATCAAGATTTTACTTATTTGCAAGGCAACTGTTAAACTGTACACCGGTGCACAGTCTGTTCTCGGAACGCAAATGTTTCAGGATCCCTTCCTGGCGGTGATGTCTTGCCACTGCCAGGTGTAAACAAAAGTTAGGTTATGGAGACTGCACTGGTGTGCTTGAAGCCACACTTGCTGTGGTATTAGATGCAAAGATTAATCTCTTAGGACAGCCTCATCACCTTCAAGGATGATTTCTTCAAAGACTCCTTCACTGTCGCCATCTAAACATTTCTGCAGGAGATATGTCGGCATGGGGGGCAGATGGGACCAAATATATACTGCTGATCAGGTCCATTAAAATCTTTTGTGTACACGGTATATTCATCCAGGACCCATTCTCCTGTCAAAATAAATGAATCCTTCATAGCTTTCCCTCTCCCTGTCATCTTTAATTGTACTTTAAATATACTTTTCATCTTTAACTTATAATGCCTTTCATGTACAATGGTGAAACTATGACAGAAATGGCGAAGGTTATAGCTGATGCTTTCTTTTTAAATAAAGAAGTGATGCTATAGGATGAAGGATGATTGTACATTTTCATTTCATTTCCAAAAGCAACAAATGGTGTCGGCTGTAATAGTTCATGGTTTCCCTGCTAAGGCAGGATGGAAGTTTGGTTTAAAGGTCGCACACCCAGTACTTTCAATGCGCTTTGCTGTTTCGTGTGCCGATATTGTGGCTTTAAAACCAACTTTCGGCCGTTCCCGTCAGGGTTCGCCACAGCAGATTGGTTCATCCGTGTATTTGGTTTTGGCAGATTTTTACACCGGATGCCCCTCCTGACACAACCCTCCATTTTGCCCAGGCTTGGGACCAGCACAGAGGTGCATCCCCTTGTGGCTGGATTCACATCAACACCCAACGTGGGGCTCGAGCCCACAACCCTGAGATTGTAAGTCACATGCTCTACCGACTGAGCTAGCCAGGCAGGGACTGGCTTTAACTTAAGTTAATCGTAGACTTTTCTTCCTCTTACGATCTTGTATCTCCCGGTAAGTCCAAAAGCAGAGTCACTAGAGGTGACAACCCTGGCACATGTGTTTTAATGAAATAGGCACGGCGCGACTAAAAATGCTAGACATGCGCTTCTGCTTGAAAGCTGTGTATTTGTCGATGAGGAGACCAGGCTGTTTCAGGCCTTGTGCCTTCCTATTTCTACACAGCCACAGCCTTTTTATTCCTTATCTATCCTAATATTTTGAGCTTGAAGTGTCTTTCAGTGAACAAAAATCAACGTACAATAAATGTATCCTTGACTGCAGACTTTTTGTTAAACTGCAATGACCTTTTTGTCGCTCTACTTTGAAAGCAATAGTAAAAATTCCTCGCCATAAATTAAGTTGAATATTAACAAAAGTCAACAGGTTGTGAAGAAGAGTTAAAGGAATGGAATGCATGAAGGATGAAATTTCAGATCGTGGAAGGGCAGCTGCGCGGCAGGTTGCGTCTTTCTTCAGTGCTTTCAGAGTTTAGCCGTAGCAATAGATATCGTGTGAGACTGTAAACTGTGTACGTTAGAGCTCTTTTTAAGGGTATTATATGTTTGGATAAGCTAATATGCCTGCAGTTTGTACTAAGAGCACCAGACAACACCTGGCCAATACAATTACATGCATTTGAATCAGGCAGGAGTTTGGCAGCCCAAAAACATCGCCTTTGATTCCAGGATCTCAATAGCACCTCGCAGCATTGCATTGTCAGCTACAGGTATGCAGTGGTGCTCTGTTTGCGGCAACAAAGCCATATTCCATTGCCAGACGGTGCCAGGCCTGCAAACAGACTCTTTGTTATGACCACAAAGTATTTATGAGCAGAGAATGAAAGATTTTCCAATTCTCCACAGTTTTTTGTCATTGTCTGAGCACAGTCCTGGGCCTGGTAATGGCAGCTTGGGTGCACACTGATTCCCTCAGACAATGTGTACACATAATGATCTCTATAGATAAAGCTCAGTCTCTGTTTGCCTCACTCTTTCTCTCTTTCTCTTTCTTTCTCTCTCACACATACACACTGCATGGGGCTGGAGGAACGACCCAAACAGGGAACAGGGAGCTATACGTGATACACACACGGCTTTGTACACATTACTAATATGAGGCTAACAAAGTTCGGTGAGAGATATCCACTCGACGATGGCTAGCATGTCACTGCGTGGCAATTCAAGGTTAGTACATTTTTGGTTAGATATAATGAGTTATTATTATTTACTTTTCCACTTCTTAACCTGGTCAGCACCCAGCACCAGGTAGCTTAGCCCATTAACAATAAAATAGCTGAATTTTTTAAAACAGAAGTCAAAACAGATGCTGTGATTCATCTAAGGCAAAGGTCTCCCAGGTGTCAAAGTATCTGAATTTCTTCCTGGTTTATAGCCGAAGCACAAGGGGAGGTGACTTGTCTGTCCGCAAAATTACTTTTCCAAGCAGGTGGCCCACTGAAACTGCTTACTCAGCACAATTTGAGCAGCTTTCACACATTAATATTAGAATAAAATCCATGGTAAAATGAGAAAATTGCCCACCTGACCACATTGTTTAGTAACATCTTCATTTGTTTTGGCTATTTGCTAAAAGCATTTTTTTTTCACCGAAAAACCCAAATAATCTTGCATCAAATGTAAATTATCGCCTATTTGCTTAATGCACAGAATTATGTATTTGGATGCCATGCCTTCTATCTGAGTGGTGGAAAAAAATTTGGGATAAATCCATAAAGCAGCGTTTGGCACTGATCATTTTTATGCTCAAATCTATTAGATGGCAGACTTTGTTAAATTAAGGTAGCGCCAAGAATTAGCTAAACAGATGGCTTCAAAGCAGACCGCCATATTAAAATAGTGGTGATTGTACAACAAGAAATAATGAAATATATACACGCGGCACTTATGTCAAACAAAAAAAAATAATTTCATCACAGCTTGCTACATCAACCTTTTAATTCGCGGCACAGTTGTGTGAAGATGGCGCCATATGTTCCTTTTTGTCAGGCAATAAACAAGGTGATTGAGAATTGCTTGCCGCTTTCAATATGTAAGGCTGAGACCGTGAGAAGAAGCGATCCCGTATTTTAATAGACAAACACGCTTGTGTTTCCAGACAAATTAGTAACCCTGCCACCTTGGAGGAGTTCAGTGGAAGGAAGCACATTTTGCATGAAAAACAGGATTACCATCCGATGTCAGAGGGATGTTGTTTTACTGTAATATTATCAGCCTTGTACATTAGCTTTTAATGTAATGTATTCAGTAGGAGCATCCATGCTTGTCCAATACCTGACAGTGATGGCGCACAGCCCGTCCCGGCTTAGGTCACAATGGTGTATTTTGGACAGAACGTCAGTCCATCACAGGGCAATCGCACATGCAAAGAACAAATGTAGGTACACCCACAGTCCAAAGGTGTGTGTTTCAAGCAAACTAGTTGACTTGAAACACACACCTTTGGACTGTGGGTGTACCTTATTGTGGAGTGATGATTAGCGCTTTTAGAGCTGCTGCCTTTTATTTGAAGACCCTCTGAATACCCCCAGTAAACATTACCTGAATCTGTATAAATAGGTAAAACGTGGTATTCTAAAACAAATCAGACAAATAAATGCGCAGAAAGGAAACTCGTGCACACGTGAACAACATGCTCGTACAGCTGAACCTCCAGCTGTTCGGTACTTCTTCAAGTGTCACCATACTGCCCCATAAAACAAGTTGTCTGTACATATTTTTAAAAGATGTCCAGGTTTTGCTCATATTGAAGCCGCATTTGTAACAGCAAAACTACAGCTCAAAGCAACTGGCTGCATCAGACTGTATTATATGGAAAGCTACTCTTCTATCGCACACACGGCCGGAGTAGCAAAACTGATGTAATAGCGAAAGTTATGTTTGAAACTGGATGAAAAACACAGTTAGCTGCATGCGTTTGTTCTGCCGTTTTCATGTGTATAGACAGTCAACATGAGCTGTCAGCTCATTTAATTTCATCCAACACATCATCTGTCAGGATCAAATCTTGTTTCGGGAGCATCAACTTCTCTGTACCCCCCCCCCCAAACATACAGTTTTGTTCTCTTCATCTCCTCCAGGCACATCCATTGTATCAGGGGAAAAGGCAGTCATTGTAGACTCAGCCCAGATGCATACTGGAGAGGAAGCTTACAACTGCCAGCCTGGAATTGTCTCATGGGGGGCGTCCAGCTCCTCCAGCAGCACATCATGTAGCAGGAACCATTAAAAGGGAGATGGTTTCTCAGCCCCATCTCCACTCCTCTGTCCTACTCTTCCAGCAGCAGCGTAAAAAATGGATATGAACAGTTATTGCCTGATTACTTCTCAATTCATCTGTCAGCTTCTGCAGGAAGAAGGCCCTGGAGATAAATCATTGGGGTTGCCGCGCTATCGTGATGGTTACTTGGTTGCCTGAGACAGAATGATAGGGCGCGTGTCTCCCCGGTGTGCTGCTCCTGGTAATGGGTCCTCAGTGACTCATTTCCAAGCGGCATCCCTTTCACAAGTTTCACTGAACCACCTGGCTGTGTGTGACGGCAGGAAAGACAAAAAAAGCGCCAGATTTCAGCTAGAGGACCTCTACGTGCTGCTGCGCAAATTGGAATGCCAGTCAGAAGCCCATTAAAGATTCAAGTGTTATGTTTCTTTCAAGCTGGATCTAGAGCTTATCAATATTCATATCATATCACTGCCCTTCAGAAGAGGAGTGGTAGATTAATAAATGAGGAAGCAAAATAAAATGCTGAATGCTGCTACTGTACCTGCACTAAACCCAACACAGAAAGACAAACGCATTTGCATGCCTGCACAACAAGCTTCAGATAAGTAGGAATTATGAGTGAATCAACAGCCGGGAGATTAGAAAGTTATTTCTAGCTCTTCTTCGGGTTCTGAAAGGCGACAAAATCAGTAACTACGACAACAAGTTATGTAACTGGACAGTCTGAAAGCCTCTGGGTCAAGGTATTTGTTGAATTAGTTGACATCTTTCTCCAACATACAATGTTTGTGCACTAAGCTGCTTAAAATTATTTACAAAGCTAAACACACGGAGGTGACATCCAAGGAGACAGAACACACAAGCACACACACCTACATTATGCACGATTCTTCACAGAGCAGGAACATGAACATGAATGCACACAAGACCTTTCGCAATTGTCATGCAGGACATTCCATATTATACATGCAACACCTCTGGATACCCCTGCTGGATGCCATGCCAACCCAAATGTACATGTCTAGTTGTGACTGGCAAACCCCCGGTTGCCATAACACCTTTATTTAAGCCCCTTCTGTCCACACTAAAAGGACTTCCCCCGGAGCAAGGACAAAAAGGCAAAGACCTTTCTAGATCCATTTTATCCAGCAACTTTGCAAACCGATGAGCCTCAGAACAAAGTGGCCCTAAACCTTCCCTCCCACTGTCCTCATAATGAGACCCCCCAGTCTCTTTCTGAAGTCTTAAGCTGTCAAATCCTCTCTTTCTATGACTGTGGCACAGAGGTCCCTGAAGTTTATTGCAGACGTCACAAAGAGTAGAGCCTCACCTGAGTTGGAAGGACATCTTTGAGAGCTACAATAGGGGGCCCACCTACTCCCTGAATTTGACTGTCAATAAGGAGAGTCAGCATCTCCATGATCATTTGGTGGTCTTCCTGTAACATCTACAGAATACATGGTTGAACAGTGTCCAAATTTGTGCAACTAATCCTGTTTCTTTTGATTTCAGTCCTGCTTGTGGGTTCCTCTGCCTTCTTGTTTTTCAGCTGCACCCTTAGCTGCTTTCTGCCATTCATCTGCTGCAGCAATGGCCTGGAAAGGATGTTTGAGAACCTGAAGCTCACCTGCAACTCCTTCTGCAGAACCACACCTGCTTTTTAAATATTTCCTGGTCCTGGCAGGATTTCTTTGGAAGGACATTCATGTGTAAGTGTGTTGCTGGATCCTGACCAGTTGAAACCGGTCTCAAAAGTCAATCTCTTCTGACTTCGTCCTATCCAAGACAGCTTTTCTCAGTTGCCAGTTAGCCTATGAAAATATTTAATTATATCTTTTTCCATAAAACTGAAAATCTGGATTGCACCATTCCCTTTGTTGCTACAACATTCCTTAGAGTTTTCTTTTCTAGCTCTTTGTGGCACTTTTGAGAAGAGTCTTCTTCTTCTTTCGGCCGCTCCCGTTAGGGGTGGCCACAGCGGATCAAAAGCTTCCACTTCTTCCTGTCTTCTGCATCTTTCTCCGTCACCCCCACCACTTGCATGTCCTCCTTCACCACATCCATAAATCTCCTCTTAGGCCTTCCTCTCTTCCGCTTGCCTGGCAGCTCCATCCCTTGCATCCTTCTCCCGATATATCCCAAATCTCTCCTCTGCACATGTCCAAACCAACGCAATCTCGCCTCTCTGACTTTGTCTTCAAACCGTCCAACCTGTGCTGACCCTCTAATATACTCATTCCTAATCCTGTCCATCCTCGTCACACCCAATGCAAACCTTAACATTTTTAACTCTGCCACTTCCAGCTCTGCCTCCTGTCTTTTGCTCAGTGCCACCGTCTCCAACCCATAAAGCATAGCTGGTCTCACTACCATCTTGTAGACCTTCCCTTTCACTCTTGCTGGTACCCTTCTGTCATAAATCACTCGTGACACTCCTCTCCACCCACTCCACCCTGCCTGCACTCTCTTCTTCACCTCTCTTCCACACTCCCCGTTACTCTAAACTGTTGAGCCCAAGTATTTAAATTCATCCACCTTCGCCAACTCTACTCCCTGCATCCTCACCATTCCTCTGTCCTCCCTCTCATTTATGCACATGTATTCTGTCTTAGTCCTACTGACCTTCATTCCTCTTCTCTCTAGAGCATATCTCCACCTCTCCAGGGTCTCTTCAACCTGCTCCCTACTCTCACTGCAGATCACAATGTCATCCGCAAACATCACAGTCCACGGTGACTCCTGTCTGATCTCATCTGTCAACCTGTCCATTACCATTGCAAATAAGAAAGGACTCAAAGCTGATCCTTGATGTAATCCTTGAAAGCATCCGTCACTCCTACCGCAGACCTCACCACTGTCTCACTGTCCTTGTACATATCCTGTACCACTCTTGCATACTTTTCTGGCATACCCAACTTCCTCATACAATACCACAGCTCCTCTCTAGGTACCCTGTCATATGCTTTCTCTAAGTCCACAAAGACACAATGCAACTCCTTCTTACCTTCTCGGTACTTCTCCATCAACACCCTCAGAGCAAACATCGCATCTGTAGTACTCCTTCTTGGCATGAAGCCATACTGCTGCTCACTAATCGTCACCTCCCTTCTTAACCTAGCTTCCACTACTCTTTCCCATAACTTCATACTGTGGCTGATCAGTTTTATCCCTCTGTAGTTACTACAGCTCTGCACATCACCCTTATTCTTAAAAATTGGTACCAGTACACTTCTTCTCCACTCCTCAGGCATCGTCTCACTTTCTAAGATTACATTAAACAATCTGGTTAAAAACTCCACTGCCATCTCTCCTAAACACTTCCATACTCCCACAGGTATGTCATCTGGACCAACAGCCTTTCCATTCTTCATCCTCTTCATAGCTGTCCTAACTTCCTCCTTGCTAATCCATTGCACTCCCCTATTCATAATCCCTACAACATCCAACCTTCTCTCTCTC
>JADBHE010000032.1:0-23446 GCA_018136845.1 Heterotis niloticus
CCAGTTGATACAATGCTGTGTGACACCTTTAATCTGCATGGGCTTTTAGAGACCTTGCAGGCTCCTAGAGACGGACATGAGTCGACATCCAGACCAAATCGCTCCTCTTGTGCCATTCATCCACCGCAGGCACCGCATTTTACTCACCCACCAAAAAAAATAATGGGAGCTGATAACCTAAAACACACTTGGCCCAAGGGATGTAATGATTCCAATCTATTTGGTTTTGAGAGCAGTAGCTGAGAAGGTAATGCTCAACCTCTTGAGTCAGTCTTCCCATCTTCCCACTGCATTTATGGTGACATTCAGAAGTGAGGTTTACAGAAACCCACAAACCGAAAGCAAAATGCCTTCCACATTGTAGACATAGACTTTTTATGATAATGTCTTTAGCTGTACCATGCAGACTGGAAACTTGTTGAAAATGGGTTTCAACAGTTTCCATAGCTGCGGGCAGTTTGGTCATCAGTGTTAAGGAACAGGTTTTTGAAAACCATTTGTTGACCACTAGCATATCTGTGTTTCCCTTAGAGCTGGGTAAATCAATTGCACTATGGGACCATGGTCAATGCGGACAGATGCCTTGGGCCCTTACTTAGGCATCACTATTACATGCCTGTATAAATTCTTTGACCTCCTACTTCACATTAGGCCACTGCAACCTCTGTGTCATCAAGCAAAGAGTTTTGCTTACCCCTGTGTCCCCCGAGCTTGGGGAATTGTGGGCTGAACGGATTGTGGAGGGCACACATTGTTTATCCAAAGGCTGCTCACATGAGCCTGGTTCCTAGGCTCATGCAGCTCAGATGTCATCTAGGAGCACCCACCTGATCAGGGCTACAAGTCAGGTAGGGGGATGTCTGATGGTGCCTGTCTGGTAGACATCTCATACGCCCTTGAGAGAACATCAGTGTTGTTATTCTTGGAGCCAGGGTGGTATGTGAGAGAGAAATTGAATCTGATAAAAAACAGGGCCTATTGCACCTGCTGGGAGTTGAACCACTTAACTTTTTGCAAATACTCTAAATTGCAGGGGTCTGTTAATGCTAAAAATGAGATGTGTCCTCTAACTAATGCCTCCAGTCCTCTAATGCAACTTTAAAAGGCCAATAATTTCTGACTCCTAACATCATAATTCTTTCCAGTGGGGGGATAACTTATGTGAAAAAAATACACAAGGAAAATGCTTAGGAGGGTTCCCCTGCCTCTGGGAGAGGACTACCTTCGCTCCTACTTCTGAAGTATCTACTTAAAAAAAAAAGAGGAAATGTTGGTCCTGAAGTAAATGATTTTTTCTCACAAATTTTAAACAAAGGCTGATTAAGGATCACCATTACATAGCTATACACCTCCCCTTTTAAAGACTGCCTATCATTTATTTGTTCACCTTATTGGAGGTCAGCCAGATGAACTAGACAGGACTTCTGGTGGTCGTTGAAGATATTATTCCCTAGGGATCATGACAGAAATGTTTTCTTTTTGCTGCAGACATTTTATATGCAATATTAATCATACACAGAAAACCAAAGTAATTTCTTTCATGACAAATGACTGTATTTGCTGTGCACAGGCATGTTCCATTTTGCACAGTGGCTTTTCTCACAGATGATATTATTTTCTTTTTTTTTGCCATGGTCTCCTTCTCCTCTCACTTGAATGTAGCCTTGCTACCCCTCACACTTCCAGTGCTTCGCTGATGTTGCCTGGTAGTGGTCACCGCCTTTCTCCACATTTGTGCAATCGCTCTGTCAGGAAGAGCCACCATGCATAGAAGAACTCCTTCATAAGAGTCTGGGTCCTGTGAGGTGAAGTGTAAATGAAAAAGAACAGGAGGACAATTCTCTCTATGACTCAATAATAAACCTGTACCTACACACAAACCATGGAAAATGAGTAATCTTAGTACACTCCAAGGTAGGAAACCGTTTTCATGTTTAAAGAAATTCATGTAACAACAAAACAACTACTGCTTTGCCATGTGTCAAAGTTACTTTCAGCAAATACTTGTTTTTATCAACTGTTATTAGGACAGAATAGGAGAAAGTGACAACACATGGCTCCACCTGTATTTGGGGAACACATGCACAAGTTGTTGCTCAGCAACAATGGAACCACGGCATAAAATATATGCAGCACAATTTCTGAAAGGCTGGCTGAATGAATAAAATGCAAAGCACAATACTGTATGTGTCAAAAATATAGTATTTAGCATCTCCAAGACATGGAAACATAATTAAGTCACAAGGTTAAAATGACCCACTCAAACATCCTATAAAATTTAAACCTTACAATTTATTTGACAAATAAATCAATTATCACAACTTAATAATCAGCTTTTCAAAACACTACATACATAAGTGTTCTCCAGCACCCTGTCTTAAAACTCCTGGTATAAGTATATACTTATGAACAAGCTGTATCTCTGGTAGCAGCTGTCTACCACTTGAGGAGTTATACTGACTGCATCGTTTTCATGAATCCCCGGTGAAACTTTGAATGCCAAAATTTACGTTTTATATGTCACAGCCTAAAGATACATTATCAAGGTACGTGCCTGGGTCTGCATTCAACTAAACCAGCCACCCTACTATTGCATTGCTATCGCTCCCAAATAGCAGAAATGGAGTGGTGTAGAAGATAATATAATACCCACAAAGGTCACTGCTGCCAGATGAATTGTCTCAGAAAGCCTGAGGGCACACTGCTTCCAGCAAACACTCTGATGCAATAACAAGGAGCTACGAAGCTGTTTGTATGACATGCTGTCCTATTACAGCTCAAGTAATTATTGTTTACACATGTAGAAGAGGTAGATTGTAACAGGACTTCATTCTGTTACTGAATGTTAGCTGCAGTTCCCCAGTGAGAGGGAGCATCTGAGCAGGATTCGGTCATTAGTAGGAATGAGTGGGTGGCAACCTGTCCATGGGTCCTAAGCATTCAAGTATCAAGGGCTCTATTCCAAGACTGCTACTTTTGATCAATTCTCTGCTGGTCTGTTTTATAGGGACCACTGTAAAAGCCCCCATTGGCTTGCCTAGGAGTAAGACACAGGGTGCAGGTGAGACGACAGTGGGGGGTGTAAGCAGAAGATGGGATTGGAGGGATTGGTGTCCTGAAGAGTTCTAACAACAAGCAAAATGAAGGGCTGCAGAAAATGGTAGATGGACATCAAATAAGAGTGAATGCAAGATGAAATGTCAATGAGATAAGGAAGCAGATTGAGAGCCTGAAGTACTGAGGTGGGAAGAGAAGATAAGAAACAGATGAAAGAGAGATAAGAGAGAATATCCAAAGGGGAGGTTGTAAGAAAGTAGAAATGGTGGATTGTGACATGACTAAGCAGTGAATGCTCTCTTCAAGAAACTGGAGTGGAGACAAATAAAAAGCTTCCCAGACTTGACCGATTCATAGTATGGGATGCTCGGAAAGTTCTCCTATCCAAAATGTGTTGGCAGAGCACAAAATGAAAGGCTGCTGCCAGAGGACTTATTACAGGTTCTGATGGTATAGTGGCTGCAAGCATTTCCAGTAAGACCCATACATTTTAGTACTGAACAGACCTCTCCTGTCACATCACTGAGCTCAGGTGCCACTGCTCAAAATAAAGACAGTATTAAAGTGACAACATGCTAAACATAAGATGTGTAAGTAATGCTAAAAACTGGTTAAATTACAAAGCAAAAGTAATGCAAATGCAAATAAAATATGAGGCAATTTGGCCAAGGCAAAGGAAAGGACATAACGCAGATGTTCATCTAAATGAGACCTAGCAGACAGAGAAGGGTAAATGTGGGCAGAAAGGGTGTTTTCCACAAACCAGTGATTCTGACACCAAGGAAGCTACCTTTTCTCTTCTCCCTCTGACAGGTTAGCGTCTTGCTCCTTGGGCATGTGTTCCATTCACCTCAATTCCATCCAGCAGCCAATCTCTCGAGACTGAGGCAGGCCCCACCCTCGGATGTGCACTTGGCATTCGCAGGTTGTGATCAGTCAGTCACCCATCACAAGGTTGTAGCAGCCCCAGTTTCCACGGTAACCTGCTACAGTGACATCAGAAGCGTGGACGCTCGGCTTTTGATTTTGTATAAAGGGATGGGGAAAAAGAAATACCTGAAACAAACAAACAAACAAACAAAAAACAAAGGTTAGTTTTCAGAAGCAGACACTTGATGGAGACTGAAGTATTCTGTATTTGCATGTCTCTGCACAAACCAACACTTATTCCATTAGTACATAGTAGCATAATCATGTTACTCTTTGAAAAGGGGGTGTAGGTGAGGCTGAATGAAGGAGCGGAGGCAGTCAGGGTTCCCAGGCTGTAAATGCTCCCAGTTTTCAGAACGAGGCCCCTCTGCCACCATATAACACTAAAGCTTATAAAAAACAAGCTGTCAAATTTCATGATAAAATTTGAAAATGTTAAGTTATGTAGTGGAACTGTGCCTGAAGATGATAATAGCAATAGGAAGGAAAGAAAAGAAGAACGAGTAACTCGGTACGTTAGGTTCTAAACTTAAAAACGCAAGATGTTTGATAATGACTTGGTTTGTTTGCATTCTAACCACTACGTAACTATTGATGAAAGATTAACAATACAAACATCAAATTTTGTCAGTGAACAGGTTCTGTAAAAAGCTACAAAACTGTAGTGGATTAAAATATTTGCTATAAAATATTCACTTTATTTGTTGCATTTTGATCAACTGATTATCATATCCAGGGTCTCTAAGTTCCATGCAACAAAAAAACAGTGCACAAGCAAACGTGGTTACAGTAGCACCACATTGGACTAAAAGTAATGTCATGCTCAAAAATTAATTGTTCAAGTCAGAGTGAAAGTAAAAGGAGTATCAAGTTAAAAAAAACTGCAAAAATTGAAGTCACTTTGATTCAAACGAATCTTTCCGTTGTGAACCGTGAGTAATGCAAACAGCTACGATACAGCCTACGGGTTTAACTCGCGTTTTCAAGGAATAATTTGCTGTGCAGATAAAAGAGGAAATATTATTATTAGCTAACCCCAAAACAATTCTAGGTTTTTACACTAAACTACTCACCATGGTTTATTCATTTACACAGCATTGAAATTGCATGAACCAGTTTGATGGTTTTACCTTGCTCGAGTGTACAGCATAAGTATTCAGACTTGTGTCCTTTGGGTGGCAGCTCTTACCTCTTGCCTACCTGCAGCCTCAAACCACATTACAGCACTCATCTTCCATTTAGCTCACACCATTTTGCAAAGAGATTTACAACTTATTAGCAACACAAACAAAAAGGCATTTTACACTCCAGAAATTCCAGCTAAATGTCTTTCTTAGCCCAACTCTTTCTTAATCTCAATTCAAAAATTATTGTTGACCTTCATGAAACTGAGCAAAAATGAAGGCATAAAATAAACAAAATATACAGTGAGTTATATACTGGGTTTGAACATATGGATGAGCCATACAGTTTTATTTTAACAGTTTTTCAAAGACAAAACAAGGTACTGATTTGGTAAAACATATGTTCCAAAATTATTGGAACTCATAAAAAATATTTTGAATAAAACCAAAATAGCATCTTAAAATCAAGGTATGCTTTTCCGTTGGTCTAAAGCTCCAGGAACCGTACTGTTGCCTTTCACCATTTCCTGTTTCCCTGGAGTATAAATGAGGTTGCATGCTCATAAAGTCCCGCCATCATCCATCACTATGGTTAAAATCGAAGAGCTTTCAGCTGAAGAGCGACAGACGGATGTTGACATACACAGATTAAGTAACAGATATAACAAAAAAATAAATAAAAAATAGACGTATATGAGTGAATTGTATAAAAATACGACTAGGCATGGTTAGGGCAATAATAAAAAAGGTTCAGAAGCCTGGAACAGTTGCAAATTTTCCAAGAAGAGGACACACTTGCATGTTGTCCCCACTCAGCAGGACAAAGATGCCGAGGGAGGCAAAGCAGAACGGAAGGATCACAGTGTCAGAACTGCACAGTTAAGTGTGATCTTGAGGTTATCAGGATTCAGAATCAACTGCTACACACAACCTCCATATCAACAAGCTGTTTAAAGTTACATGAGAAGCCCTGACTGAGAGCAACCCACAAATTGTAGCATCTGAACTTGGCCTTACATCACTAGAAAAGACAACTAGAGTTTTGTGTGTTGTGGTCTCATGAGACCAGAACTGAAGTTTTTGCCCATCAGCATGTTTGGTGGATTGCTGATACTTTGCTGTTGTTTGAGTGTTAGTGGTCTCTTTGTTTTTGTTTTGTTGGCATAATGAACCCCCTTAGAATGCCACCATTTTAGGTCAGAACCTGGTCACCTCTCCTAAAAGGCTGAGACTTGGCAAGGAGGGGCATGGAGGTACATCAAAGTTGAGACAGGAACTGTTGCAGGAACAAAAACTAATTTTAATTAAAAATTAAAAACAAATTAACATTGAAAACTGGTGATTGAAACTGAAGAGGTCAGTCCAGAGGCACAACCCTATGGCTATTGAGGATCCCTTCAAAAACATGCACCACTTGTGTCACACTTTACAGGCAGCAATTTAATGTTGTTATCCTCTCCAAATATAAAATGCAGAGATGCCAGTAATTTTGAAATTACTATCAGTAAGTCATATTTTGGGCACAAACATATTGGGCTGCCATATACTGTTGTTTAAATATAAAACATTTTATCAAGTACTACATTTTTTTTCTGCAAAATGCATATTTTTAAATTACTGACACCTTTAAAAATTAATCATTTCGCTGTGCTGGTCCCAAGCCCGGACAAATGGTGAGGGTTGCGTCAGGAAGGGCATCCGGCATAAAAATTTGTCAAACCAAATATGTGGAAAATCCACTGTGGCGACCCCTAACGGGAGCGGCCGAAAGTCCTCCTCCTCCATCATTGATGTTTTTTGGTACACAAGGATAACAACAAAAGCTGCAATTGTAGTGGAAAGGCAGCCACTATAACTTTTAGGCTACAGTGAATTTTATAGGATGTACTCTCCAGGTTTATAACATCAGAAAAATGTGTTCATGCTATTTGAAAGTTACACTCAGCACAGATATCAATGAAAGTCAAATAAGCTGACAGAATTAGTGCTCATACATCTGTCTCAACATTCAATCGGTCAGTCAGTCAGTCAGTCAGTCAATTGGTCGGTAAGTCAGTCAGTCAGTCAGTCAGTCAGTCAGTCATTCTCCTGCCTGGTGATGGTCATAATGAGAGCAGGATGAGAAGGGGGGCCAAAACCCTCCTGTTTCCTGCAGTGCCCTCCAGTGCCTCCTGGGGAGGTCCCCAGGCTTCCCCACATTCCCAGTGAGTCCTGGTTTGCCCTAGGGGCTCCACTCCTGACATCCTTAAAACATGCCCAAGCTCCCAGCTGGCTCCTCTCGATCCAAAGGAGCAGCAGCTTGGCTCTGAGGCTGTCTTAGATCAACAAGCTATTCACTCTGTCATGAAGAATGAGCCCTATAATCTTGTGCAAAATCTTGAAATCTTGTTCTTTCGGGCATTACCCAAAGTTCAGGACCACAGGTAAAGATGGAGATGTGGACTGTGGAGTTCTCCGGAAGCACTGTCCTAAATCTCAGCTGTAACTTCACCACCACAGATTGGTGTACTCCCCTCAGGATTACCAATTCTGCAGAAATCCATCTTTCAGCCTCCTGGTCCCCTCTTCCATCACTCATGAACAAGACCCCAAAATATTTCAACTCCTTCACTGGGGCAACTGTTAGAGACACTGATTTTTAAACCCGCTGCTTCACACTTGGCAGCAAACCATCAAATGAGGCCAAGACAATAACATTTGTAAAAAGTAGAGGTTCCACTCTTAGTTCCCTCAACCAAACAACCTCAGCTGTGCCGTGATACCTTGTGTGAAAATAACCAAATAACTTTAATGTTAACTTTCCAAAAATAGCTGTGCATTGGGGACGTGCAACATAATGAAAAATGAACATTTATTAATAACGATGTCCCAACTCTGTAGAACTTATTTAATTTGTTATATATTTAGACAATCACTTGCTTCACTAAACTTGCTATAATTCATCACTTCATAAACTAAAGTAAACTAAAACACTTCAGGCCAATAATAGCCAAAATAGAATACTAACATTACTTACTGATTATTATTGATAAAAATATTAATATACAGGTTATTTTTAGCCTGATTTTTTAAATTACATTTTAATTTTAATTTATTAACCTGGGTTCACTTCCAGTTAAGGAACGATAAAACTCCACTTGGGTTCATGTTTGTCGACAATGAATACTGATGGTTTTCCCTGCTAGCGGATTTGGACAATGTCACCAAGCAAAGAAGTCAGCTGACTGTGAGGAGACGTTTTTATGGTTCACCTTGTTTGCTTGAAGTTTGCTGTAAAACTGACTTAGTTCACTCTGGACTATACTACTGACTTTTGGCAGGGCAATGAAGGCAATGAATCATGGTTGTGTTAGGTGGAACTGTTGGATGGACTTTGATGAGACAGATTTTCAAGCAGGACTCGCTGCTGAGATCTATTCTACAAGCTTGAGAGGATTGAGATGTCACATTACGTGGCCAGGAGAATTTTCCCTCCCTGCCAAGCTCAGCCATAGGATCTGTTTGTGGAAGAGCTCACAGAGGGGGTCCATGCTGTAGAGCTGCAATATGGCTTTCACTATCGCACTGTGAGCATTTGGTGCTCAGCCTGCAGTTCATTGCTAGGTGTGATGGTGTGGTTGATGACAACATCTAAAGCAGAAACCATATACTTCTCCATGAAGCCCATACATTTGAAGGAAGAAAGAGGTTTTTTATATAAAGGACACTATCTACCAGGCTCTCCCAATTCTCTTGTCTCTGTCTCTGTGCCAAAGGTCTCTACTGTTGAGAATAACACATTCATTTTGCAAACAGAAACAGATTAACTTTGAATGTCGTGCCTCATGCTTTGCACAGCACTGTGCAAGGTGAGGACAAAACTTAGGTCATTCTTAGTCCTAGCTCGCTGGCTACTGAAGTCCACAAGGGTGGATAAAGGGGGAAACTGCACAATATTCTGTTCTTTGCATTTGGGTCCTATTGCAATTCACTGAATTTTGGAAAAAGTATCAACTCTTTCTAATAGTGGGTCCTCGGTTATCTTTGAGTCGTAAAGCTTGGTGATTCTATTCCTCTTTCAGGCTGACATATGTGTATAACTCTGATCTGTCTCACATGTTCAGCAGACTCATTTCTCAGCCATCTGAATAAAAGGTCCATTTCTTTCAATGCTGATTGGTTAAGACTACTGACTGCATTTTGGAATGAAGAGTGCCTTGCCCTGTGGCTCCCTAAGTGGTCATCAAACGGCAAGACCTCCAGCGACTGACTCATGCTATGCAAAGAATTTTATGTAGTCTGACAAACCTTTACTTTCATAGGAATTCATTAACTGTTCATGCCTGCAAGATGCTCCATTCCCGGTGAAGACTCCTTCCCATGGTCATTCTGTGCAAGGGAATGTGTTTATGGTGGGTTGTAGTTTTCTGCTTGTTGAATGCAAGCCCTGCAATGTGTAGGACTTTGGTTCAGGACTTTACAAACAGTTCTGTTGTACAAGGTGAAGATGAGAAGCTTTGCTCCATAGAAATATGTCTTGGTTCATCACCTGGAAATGAGAGCGTTCCTGGTATAGATTGATCACATTGCGATGTGGCTTGCATGTCCAAGCACACACTGTCCTGTGAACTGCATTGGGCCTTGAAAATTACGTTCAGTATCAGATTAAATGCTGTGCTTTTCACCCTCTAAGTTTGCTGCCACCTCAAGGTCTTCTGCTTCAGCCATCACTGCTACAGCCTCTTAGGATGGCTCAGTGCATGCATCTTTCATTTTCATTTGCATTTCCCTTTCAGCAAAGAAGATTCATTTTCTTCTGCTTCAGTTTGGAAACAGGCAGCTAAAAAGCTTGTGGAAAGGTGCTTGACCACTGGGCTTTGGCTCAAATGTTTTTGCCTGCCTTTCAGATAACCTGAAGAGGTGGACTAAGTCACCTTCTTGCTGCTTTCATAGTTACTAGCTTTCTTTGACTGGACCTGCTGTCTTGCTCGCCTGAAAGCTATCGTTTCACTGTCTTGACCTCCAAATTTTCCCCCCTGTGCTTTGACAGGCATCTGTGCTCCTTCCACATTAACATGCTGGACACTTAGTGATAGTTGGTTGAACTTATTAAAAGGAAGGCGTGAAACTGAGGACAAACCAAAAACAGCTGTGCAGCTCCGCATACATACAGGTGCTGGTCATAAAATTAGAATATCATGACAAAGTTGATTTATTTCAGTAATTCCATTCAAAAAAGTGAAACTTGTATATTAGATTCATTCATTACACACAGACTGATCTATTTCAAATGTTTATTTCTTTTAATTTTGATGATTATAACTGACAACTAATGAAAGTCCCAAATTCAGTATCTCGGAAAATTAGAATATCAATTAAGACCAATGCAAAAAAAGGATTTTTAGAAATGTTAGCCAACTGAAAGGTATGAACATGAAAAGTATGAGCATGTACAGCACTCAATATTTAGTTGGGGCTCCTTTGGCCTGGATTACTGCAGCAATGCGGCGTGGCATGGAGTCGATCAGTCTGTGGCACTGCTCAGGTGTTATGGGAGCCCACGTTGCTCTGATAGTGGCCTTCAACTCTTCTGAATTGTTGGGTCTGGCGTATTGCATCTTCCTCTTCACAATGTGGTAGAAAAAAGTGTACAAACAATAGGGATAACCGCACCCTGGAGGGGATTGTGAAACAAAACCCATTCAAAACTGTGGGGGAGATTCACAAAGAGTGGACTGCAGCTGGAGTCAGTGCTTCAAGAACCACCACGCACAGACGTATGCAAGACATGGGTTTCAGCTGTCTCATTCCTTGTGTCAAGCCACTCTTGAACAAGAGACAGCGTCAGAAGCGTCTCGCAACAAAAAGGACTGGACTGCTGCTGAGTGGTCAAAAGTTATGTTCTCTGATGAAAGTAAATTTTGCATTTCCTTTGGAAATCAAGGTCCCAGAGTCTGGAGGAAGAGAGGAGAGGCACAGAATCCACAGATTTCCAAAGGAAATGCAAAATTTACTTTGCATGATAAATTAATTCATATTACTTATTGCATACCTTTCTCTACTGTCTAAATAAACAATTAAAGATATAGGTAAGGACCAGAGAAAGGCAACAGTCTAAGAGAAGGTTCTAGAACAGCATTTTCATCTAGAACATTACCGTGTGCTGCGTGATGATAATATTTAACACCAAACTTACACACAAGTGGATATGCACAAAAATGCAAAGTAAAAGATATGCTTGCATACTGGTGAGACTTTCAAAGGCACACATATGAGGAAGTCGTAAAAATAAACAACTGTTTTTAGAAGATGAAAAGAGGCAAGGCGCACCATTACTCAACAACTTTCGTCTTGCTGTAACAAACAATAAGAAGTTTATGCAATAAATAAATGGATCATCAGCTAAAAAAGGAACGTCGTAAGTAAACTATCAAGACAGCACAGTGATACTGGCAGGCGAGAGGCACTCATATGCGTCCTATTTGAAATCAGCAATACTGAATAGGACGTAGACCCTAACATGTGGCATCACGTTTGATGTCGTACACTGCATACTGATATTTTAACATTTACGTTTAGCTGCTCTTTATGTTCACATTACCTCCATTTGTTAGTAATGTGAAGGCTTGCTATTTGGACCACTGATATGGTAGTAACATTTTATTGCTAAAAAAAGCATAATTAACTGTTACTGAACATATCCATCTGTTTGTCGCTGCAAGATCTGTGTTTATTTGGCCTACAAGAAGTGGTTACGAGTACAAATGTGCGAGACCTTGTATATCCATTGTGTGCATTCAGATCCAGTTGGTAAAGTCTCACTCATCTTTTTGTTTTTTTTTTTTGTCAAGTATGTGCATTTTTAGGATTCTGAAGTGAAGTTTGAAAATTCGGACCTTCAAAAAGTACAATATCTCTAAAAAACTTGTGAAAACTAAGTCAACTGACAATAACCTTAAAAGTGATAAAAATAAAAAGTATTGTCAAACTCCTCTGTAGTACTGACTGTTACCCATAAACATGTTCAGGGCTTTGCTGACCGACAACTTTACGGAGCACAGCTGGAAAAACGGTTAAGCTTATTCACTCCTGAGTGGGGTTGCACTTCTCTTTGTATGCTGGGTCTCGACCAGTGTAATTTATTATTGTTGGTGGCTCTACAGTGCCACAGGGGAGCCTGACTCTGTGTGTTAGACAGCAAGATGACCAAGGTGCATGGAAAGAGGACAGTTGGTAACGTGGGATTCATTGACTGGTTACTACCACAGGAGATGTCACATTGTGGTAGATCCACAAGTTCTTTGATCTACTTTAGCAGGCTAAGCCAAAGCCTTCCAGTGAGGGAAGTTAGGTAGGGTGATGATTCTCAGTGGTAACCAGTAACCATTGTTTCTGTAGGCCATGATGTTGGACCATCAATCTGTGCTGTAGACTCCAGTTCCATTTCCACCAAAGTTCATTTTTGGAATTGTCCTGAAACAGCCTCTTTTCCGGAACTGCAGCAGTCCAGCCTGTTTTCTGGAATTGCCACAACCCGGCCTGTTTTCTGGAATCGCCCCCAATCCGGCCTGTTTTCTGGAATCACCCCAATCCGGCCTCGTTCTGGAATTGCCGCAATCTGGCCTCTTCCTGGAATCGACCCAGTTTAGCCTCATTTCTGGAACTGCTTCAAATTTTGCCCCTGAGAAGCAGAGTGCCAGGGTGCTACTTCACAGTGATTTGCCCCGATAGAGATGAACTGGTGTGCTATCCAGGATACAGTCTTCAGGAGGAGCTGCCAGTGGTTCTGTGATAAGCTCCGGACCACCGAAACCATGATCGTGACAAGCAATTAAAGAAAATTGACAAATTGGATCAGAAAATTAAACAATATAAGGATTCCCTTAAGAAAGGATTTACTCTCTTTCAGGGACTCCTATTAAACTCAACTCTATCAAGCAAATAATTATTATATGGGATCAAAAGGTTTTTTTGTTCTGCCACCCTCTTCAGCTAAGCTGCAGTTACTGCTTGTGGGCCTTCGCTGAAAACGTGTGAGCCACCTGTTGCTGTTTTCTGGTTGATTTTGGCCTGCGTTTACTTTCTTCCTCGTTTTGTTGTATTTCGGTTTGAGAATAACCTTATGTTTTGATAGTGAAATGTGCTGTCCAGTGCCTCTGTCCCTCTCATGCGGCCACCTCTGCCCTACCATCGACCACAACAAATGCTTCTCCTCCAGTGCACTTGCAATAATATTCTTTCTTTACACTCTGCAGGAGGCAGGCATCTCATATTTGGAAAACAATGTTTATCAAATTCACTGCAGCTGTACTGACATTCCCCAGAACTGTAGTTATGATATTTGGTGCACATTTAGCAACTCTGAGAGAATACTGAAGTTTGCACATTGTTACTGATTCTGCACTTTACATGTTTACCAACTGACCAATGACCACATATTTAAAAAAAAAGTATCTTTTTCTTGGTGTGCACCTTGGCAATGAATCTGCTTTCGTAGTGGCTAAAATGAACATAAACCAAACTTTGACCCAGAATATCCTGCATGTGCAAAGACAGTAAAACCGGTCCGGGAATCGGTCCACCTTGAGAACGCTGCTATTAAAATGCCCTGCTCAGGCTGTCGAACACTTTTGCACTTCTGAACAGTGAGGAATGCCAGAGCCTAAGAACAGCATGGAAAAACAAACTAAACAGAGCCCAATTACAGCAGCAGTAAAAGTGCTGTGACCGCCTTCCTCCATGTTTTCTCCATACTAATATGACTCCACGGACCTATTAGAGCTTGTGAAGTGGCCCTGTGTCTCCTGTGCATGCCTTCAAGCGAACTTTCATTTCCGTTGCTGCCACGGTGGTGTGCGTCAGATTAAAACCACATTATAGGGAAGTCCATGCAGGTGTGCAGCTGGGTGGTTGTCTGTTGGTGAGCAAACTGCCTGCCATAGAGGAGCTATTGGGTGGTTTCTCCATCACACGCCCTCTGACCAGTTGCTTCTACAACAAGCTGAGGCTATGAGTGTTCAGGGAAGGTTATATGATTAAAAAAAGCAAAATTCCTTCCGAAAATGTCAACCAGACCACTACACCCATATTGCTCCCTTGCATGGTCAAATATATCGAGCTTATATTTATTTGCGCAAAACACAGAGCGATTGAATAAGAATAGGACACATTCAGGCATTTATTACTCATTAACTAAGCTACTGAGATGCATGTAACTTTCAAGCACCACAATCTACAAAAATACATTTGGGGCAACACTACATATTAGTTTAGACTACACATTCGTACGACGCTTGGTTACTCAGCAATAAATTAAAGTATTCACATCTTTTCGAATCACCCTGGAGGTCGAAGGGAATAAGACGAATACATAATAATATATTTTTGCAATGTTTCTGTAATGTGGTAGCGTCCAGAAAACACAAACATGTGATGTGCTTTCTGTGATTTGCATCCCTGAGTTCGCCATTAGACAGGAGGCGACTTTGTCTGTACAAACCCGACTACCACTTTGAGATCAAAGAACCCGCTTGTTTAAAGCCCTGGAATGCAGTCAGCCATAAGCGCCAGCTGATATATCACTAACTCGCTCACAACAAGTTCTCTTGTTCCTGCCTGACATTTGATTTTATTCAGTCCATAGAAAACTCCACAGGGGCAGGATTCTTTTTATGCTGGTGTCAAAGGAGTGTTTATAGTGGAAAAAGAGGGGCAATTCCCTAAAGTTGCCCTGCAGTCTCGAGCAGTCTGTTTTACAAAGCAGTCTCACCTTTGATGGACCTGAACCTTTCCTTTCTCGGCATTAAACAGAAAAGTGACTGAAACAGACCGGGATGACACGAGGGTGTAAGTTCTGCCACACGGTGCTCATGAGGTAACTTGGGGCTTGGCAGCGCCGTGACTGCATTCCCTGCTGACGGACGACTATGGTGAAGGGACTGCCGATCAGAAGAAAAAAATTAAAAATATTAAAGTCAATCAAAATGACTCCAGATCTGACAGGCAGAAGCATAGCCTTCTAATCGAAAGCACGACCTGAAAAAAGGAGTTTGTATTTAGGAGTCACTCTGTTATGAGCAACACATGATGGTCACACCCTTGCTAGGCACAGAATGGTTTTCTCTTGTTTTTTGCAACAACTAGAAGTCAAACGACAAAGGAGGCACAGCAGCAGACTGGGGGTCTCATTACAACACATAGCGAAGGGGTAAGCAGTCCAGGGCCAAGACAAAGGGCTAGGGATGCAAGCACAAGATCTCCTACAATGATGACACCCAAGCAACTTGATATCCTGACACAGGAAGCACGACGGGAGGAGCTCCCGCTGCCCCCCAACCACCCACCCACTTATATCCTCAGCCTACCCCACATTTTTAATTGGCACTGCTTAAAACTCAAATCCGAGCAGTGTCTGTCTGCCGAACCCCTCTCTAATGGGGTATTTTAAAATGCATGAAAAAGAATCACTAGCTGACGTATAGTGCTCCACAGACGGGCCTGACACAAATAAAATATCGTCCTCTTGAACTGCAGCCTGCTGCAGGTCCGTGTCTACTTCACAAAGTTCTTTGTGAGGGAATACGAAATGTTCTTGCTTGCTTCAGAGAGCTGAGAACCGATTAAAAACTTTCTGAGAGACATCATACGATGGTAAGATGAAGGGAGAGCAGCTTCAATGTTCTATTTACACACATTCAGGGAGCAAGGTTTTGAGTCATGCCACCAGTTAGGTAATAATCAGGCCAACAACATCATGAAGCAGAGAGAGACCCTGAATAGCACAGGCCTCTTCATCATATTAAAGTACTAAGGTTGCCATGGTCTACTGCAACATCCAGTAATGAAGGAGAAAGCTCTCTTTCAAAATATTGACTTATTTACACACACTCTCTACCCCCTCTGCATACATTCTTCTACAAATACATCAGTAAGGTTCATCTGGCACAAAAATACCTCTTTGGGACTCTTCTTGTATTCAAATCTCTATTGTCCCTGCAGGAGATGACAGCTACAAGAAAACAAATTAAACTTAGTGGATGATTAGAGCAAAGCGCTAGCACGGTTAGTCGGCAAACTTTCTCAAACTGGGTTGGCAAAAGATGGCTCCCATCACTGTTCCAGGTTGGCTCTGAACTCAAAATGCTCAGAAAAAGGGGGCTGCTTTATAATAAGGACCCAGGAGCACGTGGCACATGCCGCAACAGAGACGCCCCTTCCACCACATCATTCTCCAGGGGCTTCTCGGTCCAGCAGTTTGCTTCTGAAGCCACGCTTTTCATCTTAACTTGCTCTGTTTCCATCCTCTTATTTACTTCCATCTCAGTCTCACTTGCTCTTTGCTAACATGTTTTTTTATTCTCCCATTCCCTCTTTCCCTGTGTCGCACCCTGCTCTACTCAGAACTCACTCTCATACTGCTCATGGGCCTGAAAACCAATTTTTGAAGCTGGGCAATGCACTCAGCCTTCATTTTAAAGCACCTAATCCCCCTTCTCTCTTCTGCTTTTTTTCTTGCACAGGTATTCGGACCCTTGAAAAAACCACATGTTGCTGGATAACAAAATAAGGCTTCAATATTTTTGGGATGTTTTAATTCAAAATAGTTGTACTAAGAATGATTTTGTTTTTTGCTTTTTTAAATCAACGAGTTGGGCATCACACATTTAAAAAAGACTAAAATATGCTGTTGGTATAAGTATTCAAAGAATTGAACTGAATATTTGGCACAAGCACCTTTGGCAGTGATTACAGCACCAAGACTTTTTGGGTGTCTGCCAGGCTCTGCCATTTTGCCAAATCGGTTCAAGCTGCTTAGAGATCAGTTATCAGGACTTACTACAGATTGTCAGTTGAATTCAGATCAGGACATTGACTGGACCACTCTAGGACTAACTTTATTCTTCTAAAGCCAATCCAGTGTAGCTCTGGACTTGTGTTTTGGGACAATTGTACTGTTGAAAGATTAAACATTCCTCCAATTTTAAGTCTTTAGCAGACTGTATCAGGTTTTCCTCTGATATCTGCCAGTACTCTCCACTGTCTAATCTTTACAAGCCTTCCAGTCCTTACTGATGAAAAGCAACCCCGTAGCATGATGCTGCCACACCCATGTGTTACTATATGGGATGGTGTTACCTGGGTGATATGTTGTGTTGGACCTGCGCCAGTCATAACACTTTGCATAAAGGCCAGAAAGTTTAGATTTATGTTTAATCTGACCAGAGCACGTTTTACCATTTTTTGTCAGATCACTCAGTTGTTTTGTTACAAACCCGATGGATGCTTTGATGTGGTTGTTTTTAAGCAATGACATCCCTCTTGCCACCCTACCATAGGTCGCTTTTATTCAGTGTTCTAGAAATGGTTAACTGATGCACACTCACACAAACAATATTTTGCGATGCAAAACTCATGTCGACTTCATTCATTGTTGAGTGTCAAGGGCATGTGAGAGAGCTTTTAATATTAATATATGACACATTCCACAACAACCATATACAGTACCTAATATAAATATAAATATTCTATTTACAAAGGATCAAAATTTGGATCCCATCTCATGCTCTTAAGCAAGGTATTTACCTTAAATTGCCCAACAGCTCGGCAACATAACATTGCTTTGGAGAAGCATTTGTCAAAACCCAGACCAAACTCTCCTACTTCTGCTTCTGTCCCATTCTGGGGAAGCCATGCTTAAGATATTGCCAAGAATGCAACTGTGCTTGAGAAATAAATTAATACCCTTTCTACTCTCCTCAACTTTATTTGTTTAATATGATGGAGCAGATAGTGGAGCAGATCCTCAAAATGCTTACCTCTTCTCCAGGAATTTGCATTCAGGACAAATGCAGCTTTTGGCAGGTCTATGTGAAACTGTTTCCTGAAAAAAAACTTTTTATGCAATCTATTAAAAATTCCTGTCAATAAGGTATAGATGGTCAGGAATTTAAACATCTCAACTTTCCTTAAAAAAAACAAAAGTGTTTCTATTTTGTAACAACAACCTACCCATCTGTAATTTATTTTTGCATATTCATACTAAATTCCCAGTAGTAGATGATGACAATGTGTTAATAACTTTTGAACTATCACCAAAACCACAAGTTTGGCAGAAGCATCGCTCTGCATCACAGCGCAGCTCTCTTTGTATAACTTGTAGAAATGGTGCCTAACTGTGTTTTGCGGTCCCAGAGTTGTCCTGCACAGGACATAATTCCCTCACAACAATGACAGAAGACGTAAACAGCCCAGACTGAATGAAAGCACACCAGGTTGAGGATGAAGAAAGGATATGGTTACGAGCAGACTGAGGAAACAGCAGGACTCTGGAGGCCCAGAGGCCACAGCCCTCCACCTTGCCTTTCCTTACAGACAAGGACAGGTAATTTGCTTCTTCAAACATGAAGTCGAAGTGCCCGAGCAACGCACCTGTACGAAAGTACGGAGCAAAATGGTTTCCAGGCATGTGGGGCGAAAACAGTCATTACATCAAAGTCTCTTAGAAGATAAATTATTTAAAGTGGCACAGCAGCAGGTAGGTGTGCTTTGGCCACATGCCACCAGGTAGACTGTTTATTATTGAGTCATCCAAGACAAGCAAGGCTAAGGAAACAAAGGGTGGGGAATCCCTAACTCATGAGTATCAGAGAGGGGATATGGCATGCTGACATCAGCAGCAAGGTTCCCCTTGACATACCTGAAATTACACAAGTTGATCTGAGAGGCTGAACTGATGGTGAAGCCAAATGGGTTTCCCATAAGGCACAGAGGCATAAAATTTGAGACAGCGCTACCAAAGCCTCGACACTGTGCACCCTCCCTCTTTCCCTCTCTAGCATTTTTTGTGGAATAGCAAGGAGGTTCTTGAATATGAAGGTAAAAGGAGTGATACTGTAGAAGACCTCACCTAAATTACATGCCATGATGGAAAAAAATCTATCTCACTGGAAAGGTGGAGCATCAGGAACATCTGCTGCCCTATTAACCTTCATAACCTCCTCATGGCTGTGTCAGTCCCAATGTTTCTGGGCGGCAAATGTGCATTGATATGCACATCACAAAAGCTTTGTTTTAAAACTAAGCAAATTCCTGGCAAGAAAACAGGAGAGAGCTGCATTGCTCCTCTGAGTTACTGGAGGCCACACAAAATACCGCCAATTGTTCCTCCTCTTAGTGTACAAACAGGGAACATGGCCGAGCGCCAACTGCAGTGCAAACAAAGCAAAGTGTGGCCTCTCCGAACGTGTAAACACTCAGGCAAATAGAAATCATATAAATAAACAGAACCTTATTTATGCAGAAAAAACTTCACAAATTGTGACAGGTTCAAGGGGTTTAACTGGGCAGCTCTCCAGGCTTCCGCATTCTCCGAACAGCTCTTTGGAACCCTGCGATATTCACCTTCACCGTGAGGATCAGCTGAACATGCAGTGTTTACAGCTGACACAAATCATTCATGCACCATCCATGTCTAACCAAGACCTCTTAGTCCCTGTCTTTGTTTAAAAAAGCAAACACCAACATATGCCAACTCTTGGATGTTCACTTTGGTTCAGGTTCTTTCTACTTTTGAACTGGCCTCCCACATCAGCACTCACCCAATATCCCATTTCCAACACAACCAATCCCTCTAACCACCATATAAAAAAGGTCTCCACATCCCAGCCACCTCCATAATGAGCAATAAAAGGCAGGGGGTAAGCAGGAGTGGAGGACAAGGAAAATACGTGTACACTGCATTCCCAGCTGCTGGCCACCATCACCTCCACAGAACAAGTCCTGCCGAAGCCACCCAACCATCCCCTACAGAGCTGATACAACGTGCAGTGAAAGGGGAGAAGGTGGCTGACTTGGCACACGGCACCAGAAGAAGGTGATTTTCTTGGCATAGTCTTCAACTGAGCTGGACCAACCTCAGGCGCCTGTGTGGTCCTGGATCCCATTATAACCCCCTCCATTCCACAGAACCCCATTCCCCCAACAGCCCCACACCCCTCCTACAGTGCACCACCATTCTGTTCCATACCCTAGATCCACTCTGTTTGATGCCTGCATGCATCTCCTGCTCAAACAGAGGAAGACGAGGCAGAGGAGATGAGAAACTTAAATAATAATCAGAAGAAGAAAGCAGCAGGTTAAGGAGAGAAGATGCAATAAAAACACGGGGAGAGCAGCCAGAGAGGCAGCATTTCGGAGCTGAACTGCCCTGAGGTGTAGCTAAAGCATTTTTTACCACTTTTCTTGTTTTCATTTCATGGTCTTTCCTACCTAGCAGCTCCTGAGTTCTGGGAAAAAATAAGTGCTGGAGTGAGCAGCATTATATTAGGTGTCCCCCTACTGGGGGCCCTTTGGTTCAGAGGTCATTATTCTTTGCTTATGTGCAAGACCACAAGAATGTGTTGTGTTTGCCAGCCTGTCTGTATTTGGTTTGCAAATCCACATGACATGCGGTACTGAGGCCAGTGTCTGTAAATACAAAAAGTTTGGGTAAAAGCAAATTAGTTGGGCACTGGTTAGTCTACTTATTTCAAGGTAAACGTTCAGCGTTCTGCCTTGCTGTTAAAGCTCTAACCTGACTACCTTGATGTGTTTGTGTGTACCATATAATATTTGGTTTGCACTTTTTCACTAAAGAGATGCGGTCTTGAAGCTTCATTAAAAGCCACAGCTGACTACAAGCAACTTCTTTGTTTTGCTGGTGCTGTGGATAGGGATTGCCATGCCAAAAAGACTTGTGGTGACCAGGACTGCGTGCTCTTGGTGCTAAGTGCCAAGCAAGAATTAATGAACAGACACCAATTTAGCCTGGAACCAACAGAGCACCATGAGTATGGCCATAAGGACAGGAAAGGGGGATTATGGGAAGGAGAAGTTATGGCAACCAATGGGTGTGAAGAAGAATATTTGTGGTTGTTTTCCAACAATTGATTCCTTGGGGTGCAGGATCCTATGTGTGAAGAGTGGGAAGTTAATGCATTAAGCTACAAGGCAATCCAAAAGCTGCAGATGTGCAAATATGGAATTATACATGAAGCAGAGCCAGATTTGTTGAACATTAAGTTCTACGTCGTAAGGTGACAACTTCCCACTTGGGTTTTTCTGTCTTTCTCCAAGGAATAGAAATGGCAGACATCTTTGGACACAAACATCTCTGGATTTTAAACCGGATAAGAGTTTCCCATTGAAACTAACCAGCAGCTTTGCCAGTGTGCCAAGCTACACCTGAACTCAAAGCTCCTACCAACTGACAGTGGGGACATAAAACCCCCCACCATGTCATATGTGCAGAGTGTTGCTGCTGATTTTGCTGTCAGCATCTAAATAAACTTTAGCTTTAGTCTTTTTCTGTTTTGGCTGAAGAAATAGCATGACTGAATAATGAGTACTCTCTCAGCTTCAGACTTGAAAGTATGACTTGAGGCCGTTTAAACACTTTTTTTGGGAAGAATTCCTCTTTCTATCTGACTGTACTGGAAATCAATTATTTTAATGACTATGAGCATGTTTCATTCTTCAACGTGCCAAGATGTGCTTCTCCATAAAGATAATGATAGTTCAAAGAATTAGACTCAATATGGTGTTCCTCAAGGCTCCATGCTAGGTCTGTTACCATTTTCAGTCTGTATGCTAGCATTGGGCAATGTTATTAATGTGTATGGTATTAGCTTTGGCTCATACCCTGATAATACTAAGCTCCCTGTGTCGTTCAAGCCTAATGATCCTTTGTTCATCTTGTATTTTTTAAATTGCTTCAGCGACACAAAACAGTTGATGAGCAATAAGTTCTTATCCCTTAAAGTAGGTAAAACTGAAGTACGTGTGATAGGTATGGATGCTGCCCTTAATACTTATGGATTAAATGTTCATGTTTACAGCTTCTCTCCGATTCTCACAATGCTGCATTAACCAGACCTTCTGTCTTTTATTTGAGGAATGTAAATGACGCTCTCATCAGCCCTTGAAAATCCAGGAGAAACGGTGTAAATCTCACGCCGGGCCGTACCCATATCCACAGCAGGTCTGGTAAAGTCAACTAAAGGGATTCTCATATAGACAATATGTGGAGAAGCTGGTTCTTGCCTTTGTCTCAAGCACAATCATCTAGATGTGTTACTGAGCTGTCTACAACAGTCTACATCCAGCCTGGAGTTGACACAGAAAGCTGCTGCTAGAGTTGAGAAGAGATGTGATGTGATGAGAAGTAGGAAATGTGACCATATGAACATTTGTCTTAAGTTGCTGCACTGGCTTCCAGTTGAATTCAGAGCAGATTATAAAAATCGCATCAATGTATGAGGCAATTAACAGCATCACTCCAGCTTATTTTATTTAAAGTATTGACACTCACACTTCAGTATGTCTGCAATCTCTATAGCTTAACATAACGATGGTTAAAAAGATTTCAGTAGGAAGGGATGTTTATGTCTATCTGCTAACTCCCTGGTCTCTTTTTTCTTGCTACCCACCACAACACAGAAGGCTTGATCCCCCTCGATGACTGTGGCACCAGTACAGAATACTGATGGGAACCAATGACTACAGCCCATGACAGATGGGATCAGCAACCCTGCACAAGGAGGCTGAGATTAGCTTACAGTAATGTACAGCTTAACCACTGTACAGCCTTTCTTGTATTAGTCATAGCCACACAGGTTCCTTGTCTCCACATAAGAATTCCCATGAGAGTCGGGGAGCCACTTTCACTTGGAACTACAGAGGTTTATTTTTCCCATCAGTGCGGTTGGAATTTTTTTGTTGTTCTCTCCTCAGCTGCCAGCTGGTTTACTTCATAGCTACTGTAACTGCTGTCTCTCACTGTGTGACTGGTGCTCTGCACTGTATCACTGCGAGAAGAGCCCTCTATAAAAATGAAATTGAACTGAACTCAGTTGAATTCTTTCTGAGTCAGACTGAAGGGAGAGAATTGGGAAGTAAAACTGGAATTTCAACCTGCAACATCTATTTATTTCTCCTAATGCAAGCCAGGCAATGTGCTGTTTCATCGCTGTAAACAATTATTTGACTGAACCTGAGAGCCATAAAAAATCTGTGCTAACAGCCATTATAGGTAAAATTCCTTTTACAGGTCTGAGGACGGTTTTAAATTGTATGTTTGTAAGGGTGCTGAACTGGATTTTACAGTTGTTGTGAACAGTCTTTGAGACCCTACTAGTCTGGCATCAATGAAAGGTACAGTATACCCTGTAGGTCACTGAAGCAATAAAAACTCGCTGTCATGCTCCTCGAAGCATTAGAAGTATACAGAGTGGAAACAGTAAAAGACCCAATACAGAACCTTGAGGCACACCATATTATTATTATTATTATTATTATTATTATTATTATTATTATTATTA
>JADBHE010003221.1:0-13959 GCA_018136845.1 Heterotis niloticus
TCATTGGTAAATAAAGCGTCCCGCCCAGGTGGAGACTGCTGTATTTAAACCTGCGCAAGCAGAGATAAAAATAAAAACAAAACTGAGCGGAAGACTACGGCATCTACCTTCTGTCTTCAAAATGGCGTAAGTGCTGTCTCCTGTGGTTTAAAATATTATGTTTTTTGTGTAGACATATTTGTAAAGTGAAAAAAATTCTAGTATTTCAGTGATTACATAAAACCTTGGGTCAGACTTATTCCAGTACTGATGGAAAGGACTGATATAATATCTTAGCAAAATATTTAATGAACTTATTCTAACAAGAATTCCAAGCTGTTATAGTAAGTTTTAAATTTTTAATGTCAGACACGACTCAGACATGCATATGTGGGATAGCTGCTCTTGATGAAATGTAAAAAAAAAAAAAAAAAAACTTACAGTTAAACTAAAAGAGATTTCCTTTCTAACAGGAATCCAGACACTTCTTTGAAAGCTAAACTTCTCCAGCTCGAGTGCCACTTTACCTGGAATCTTACGGAAAGCAACACCGATCTCTGCGATCTACAAAACAGAATTGAATATGATTATGCCTTCTATGTTGGGAAGGAAACCGGTCCTGGCCGTTTACTTAACCTTTTGGCCTTCACAAAGTACCTACAGGATTTGTTTGAGGAAGCACTGGAAGACCTGAAGAAGGCTGAAGAACTTGTTCAAACTTATAATAAAAAAGACCTTGAGAAGCTGCTTGCTGTCACTTACGGAGACTTTGCTTGGTTGTACTATCACATGGGTGACTACTCAGCATCCCAGAGCTACCTTGCAAAGTTGGAAGAGGTTAAGAAGCAGTGTCCTCCATCTGTCCTCCAAGCTGCTGTCTGTGGAGAGAAAGGATGGACCTTCCTCAAGTACTCTCGGAAATATTATGAGAAAGCTAAAGAGTGTTTCCAGAAAGCTCTGGAAGAGGAGCCGGACAACAGTGAGTGGAATGCTGGTTATGCTATCGCCTTGTACCGAACTGAATCTGAAGCAAAATGTGCTGAAGACTCCCACGCCATCAAACAACTAAGGCGTGCATTAGAGCTGAACCCAGGAGATGCTCTTATCATGGTCCTTTTGGGTCTGAAGCTTTGGATTTTTAAGCAGTCTAAGGAGGCAAAACAGCTGGTGGAAAAGGTCTTAGAGAAATCAGGAGAAAATCCCCATGTGATGCAGTATGTGGCGAAATTTTATCGCCAAAGTGGATGTATAGATAAGTCATTGGCTGTCCTGCAGACTGCCGTGGAAAAACAACCAAATTCGGCATTCCTGCATCATCAGATTGCGCTCTGCTACAAGGCCAAAAAGTCCAAGCTGAGTAGCAGTGGTGGTCAAGCAAGAAACAGAGACGAAATGAAAAAGCTAGTTAACCTCATCATCTGTCACTTGGAAAAGGCCATAGGTCTGAGGCCATCGTTCGTTCTAGCCTTGATAGAGCTGGCTGTTGCCTTTGCTGATAGTAGCGATTTCAGTAGAGCAGAGGAGACGTTTCAGAATACATTTGAACTTGCAACAGCTAAAAATGACTGTTTGCAAGTATTCCACCGATGTTATGGTGACTTCCAGCTGTACTGCAAAAAATCTCTATCCTTGGCAATAAAGTACTACATGCAAGGGTCTAAGATGGAGAAAGACACAATAGAGTGGAAAAAATGTCTTTGCAAACTTGAAAGTCTTGCAACAAAGTGCATTTCTCTAAATCCTGAGGATGGAGAAGCTTTTGGGATTCTGGGACACGTCCATCAAATGAGGGATGAGAAACGTGAAGCCATAGAGTGCTACGAAAAGGCTATTTTACTTAATGTGGAGAACGAGGAGTACCTCATGGCTCTCTGTGACCTTCGATTGTCTTTAACCTAAAGTACAGTACAGCAGGTGCTGCAGTCTGAAGGTCCTTGGTTTGAATCCCCCTCCTGCTGTAGTGCTCTTAATTTATTCACAGTAGTACCTCAATCAGCGTAGCCTCCTATTTTGCCGCTTTATTTTAGCCTTTTGAGTATCATAAAAATGTACCATATTTTTAAAAATGCAAAAAAAATCTTGAACATAAGTTTTTGGAATGTTAAATTTAGTATCCATAGACTGTTTACAGTACGTATTTGCTTTTTCAGAAAGTGTGACTAATCTGTTTCCTATTATGGTGCATGTTTTTAAACTTCAAAAATCGAATCTTCAAAGCTGTTGTTCATTTGCAATAATTTTCAGTGAGTCGTTCACTTGTAAAACACTAAAACCTACAACATTTGCTTTCTTTATACTAAACTTGTAATATACAAATAATTGTTGTGCACAATTATTAGGCAAGTGAGTATTTTGACCTTATCATAATTTCAGTTCACTTTTTCCAACTCCAATCCATATAAACCTGAATGCTTATTGGATCGAATCATTTTTAGGTGATATGTATTTGTGTAATGAGGGAGGGTGTGACCCAAAGTGTTTAACACCTGATATAAGGTGTGCATAGTTATCAAGCAGCTTCATTACCTCAGGTGAAATGGGCCAAAAAAGAGATTTAACTGACAGTGAAAAGTCAAAAATTGTAAAATGCCTTTCAGATGGTGTGAAGTGCTCACAGGCATGGCTGAAGGAAGGAAGGAAGGAAGGAAGGCTGAAAAATGACCACCACTGAATAAGATTCACAAGCTGAAGCGCCTAGACTGGGCCAAGAAATACTTGAAGACAGATTCAAAGGTTTTATGGACAGATGAAATGAGAGTGACTCTTGATGGACCAGATAAATTTGCAATAATTTTCAGTGAGTCGATTACTTTTGCTTTCTTTATACTAAACATGTAATATAGAAACTTGTCAAAATTGTTTCAGCTGTTTTGTCAAAACTTGCTTGTTAGGCTGACATAACCCTGACTACAATAAGATGTTAGGATAATGGGTGGAAGGAAAATGTATGCAATTCAAACTGTAAAACAATATAAAACTGTACAATATTTTAAACAATTCTTGTAAAAAAATAAAAACTGAGTCAGGAAGCTGATATATGCTGTACACCCTCATTTTCCCACGGTCTGTCAGCTTGACTGGAGATGGTTCATTATCAATTCTAACTTTCAGTTTCTTACAATTGAAAGTTAACTTTTGGGTTTCCTGGAAAAGTGTAATGTTAGCAAACACTGATCTTACTTGTTCATGCTATGCTGACAGCAAAGTTGCCACAGATACATCAGCCTAAAGCAACACAAACAATAACATCTCAACCAACCTTTCCTGGAAGCACAAAGGACAAGGTAGGACAGACAAAGATGCAACATTTAATGATGGTGGATGGATGGATGGATGGACAGAAAAATCAACAAAACAGTTCAGGTAGATCTCTGGTCTAAAATACACAAGAGCAAATGAAAAAATGCAAATTCAACACCAAATGAACAGGACCTAACTCACTTCAGAACCCACAGCCCAGGAGCTGGGAGGCAACAGCTCTACTCAAGCAGCCACCGTTCAGCCGTTCAGGCTTTTAAATAATCTGTCATTTAAACAATTAGTGTGCAAACATGCGGTGTGATGGACAGTCATGAAAACACTCTTGCCAACTCTCTGTAACAGCTCACCCAAGTCAGGGTTGTGGTGATGTGAAACCTAACCCAGAAACACAGGGTGCCAAGCTGAGGCATGCACCATGGTTGGCATGCCAGTCTATCACAAGGTAGATGTAGAACACTGTACAATGAAAGCAATTCATTTTCCCCAAATTTTGCGGGGAAAAGGTTCTTAAAGTATGCCTTTTGATGGAAAATGATCAGGCCTACATTTAAAATAGTGACACATACTGGATACTTTCATGATAAAAGTATGGTAAAAATTAATCTTGTTATATTTATAATCTTTAATTACAGTTTATTAAGTTACATTGTTACTATTTTAAAAGCAAAACTCATCCTCCTACTTCCAACTCTGTTTCCAGTGTTAGACCTAATATTTATATTATCATCACGCAGAACTCAGCCTCTGTTCAGCCATTGCCTCTTGCTCAGAGGAGGGTGTATCCTGCTTCTGGCTGCACTTGACCTTCTGTGTCCCTGCTCCATTTCTTATGGTCTCAGAGAAGCACCATCTCCTCTAGGATTTTCTGGGCCAGCAGGTTAAAGCACCTTCCTATCTGATGGCATAGAAAATTCCCAGGCCCACATCCAAACTTTTCACATGTCAGGTACGCTGGACTTCCTGTGTTCCTGAAATAGCTCTTTAGATGCGAGTGAATGTCTCCCACAAGTGGCTATACACTACGTGCACAATTATTAGGCAAGTGAGTATTTTGACCTTATCATAATTTCAGTTCACTTTTTCCAACTCCAATCCATATAAACCTGAATGCTTATTGGATCGAATCATTTTTAGGTGATATGTATTTGTGTAATGAGGGAGGGTGTGACCCAAAGTGTTTAACACCTGATATAAGGTGTGCATAGTTATCAAGCAGCTTCATTACCTCAGGTGAAATGGGCCAAAAAAGAGATTTAACTGACAGTGAAAAGTCAAAAATTGTAAAATGCCTTTCAGATGGTGTGAAGTGCTCACAGGCATGGCTGAAGGAAGGAAGGAAGGAAGGAAGGCTGAAAAATGACCACCACTGAATAAGATTCACAAGCTGAAGCGCCTAGACTGGGCCAAGAAATACTTGAAGACAGATTCAAAGGTTTTATGGACAGATGAAATGAGAGTGACTCTTGATGGACCAGATGGATGGACCCGAGGCTGGATCACTAATGGACACAGGGCATCACTATGAGTCAGGCGCCAGCAAGGTGGAGGAAAGGTACTGGTATGGGCTGCTATCATTAAGGACGAGCTAGTTGGACCTTTTCGAATTGAAGATGGACTAAAAATCAACTCCCAAACATACTGCCAGTTTCTGGAAGATACTTTCATCAATCAGTGGTACAGGAAGAAGTCTGCAGCATTCAAGTCGGCCATGATCTTTATGCAGGACAATGCTCCATCTCATGCATCCAAGTACTCCACTGCTTGGCTTGCCAGCAAAAGCCTCAAAAATGACTGAGTAATGACCTGGCCCCCTTCTTCACCTGACTTAAATCCTATTGAGAACTCGTGGGCCCTTCTCAAACATGAGATTTACAGTGAGGGGAGACAATACACTTCTTTGAACAGCAACTGGGAGGCTGTGGTTGCTGCTTCAGTGAAAGTTGATTGTGAACACATCGAGAAACTGACAGACTCCATGGATGGAAGGCTCGTGGCAGTTATTGAAGAGAAGGGTGGCTATATTGGTCACTGAATATTTTTGAAAGACCAAAAATATTATTTATTTGTCATTTTGTGTTACTTATTTGTCATACTTACTCTAAAAAGTGAGAAGAAACAAGTGAGTTGGGAAAAAATCATTTTGTTATTTAGTTGCCTAACAATTTTGCACACTAATAGTTGCCTCATAATTGTGCCCATTTATATATTCCCATGAGGGAGAGACAACTCACTCTTTCTTTTGTAAAGAGTTAGATTTGAGGTGTAATAACATTTTAGATAGACTGAGAATGTTGTGTTTGTTCAACAATAAAATTAGTCCTAAAGAATGCAATTTGCCTAATAATTGTGCACGCAGTGTACAGTACAGGAAGTGGTTTGGTATCCCTACCCTGTACATGGTCATTCACGGGTTTCAACAAGAAAGGGAATATGCCACAGGGTGTGTTGGTTGTTGCACAGTGACCAGGCAGAGTCTCGTGATGGGTGAAATGGAGCTTAGACTTATTTTGTCTCCCCGTAATAACAAATATTCCAAAAACAATTCGCTCCTTAAAATGCAAAGAATACAAGACACAAAACTTAGGAGGATCCAGCACAATCGAGATACAAACTTCCATACAAAGCATCCAAAAATGTAAACTTGATTATTACCACACTTAATGCACAACTGTGCGCTCACAAACTTTTCATTTGTTCTCCCCACCCACCCCACCCCCAGGTATACCACAGAGTCTTGGCAAGCCTTGCTAGATCATACCTTTAAAAAAAACATTAACAAACGGAAATTTACAACGACGAAAACGGTTTTTACAAAAGTACACTGTTGATGAAAAAAGCAAAATGTATGCAACTTAGTCTACACAACGTGTATGTGGAAACAAATGTGCTTAAATGATATAAAGAAAAAAGAAAATAAGAAAAATATCTTAGTTCAACATTTTCTTTATTTGGTCCCATGGGACCCTGATAAAACCAGCAGAGCAACTCTTTATTGCTAGAGTGTATTGCTTTGTAGGTGGGCCCAGATTATGCTTCAGCAAGATATTGCCCCACCCTGCCTAACCCCCCCCCCCCCCATCACCAGCAGAACCAGACAATCGAAACAAAAGCGAAAGCATAGGAACAGTCACCAATATTTGCTAGATTTTAAACAACAGCGGATGCTGTAGGACTCCCTAAAATGGCGTAAGTACATTGGTTCTCCATTTTCATATTAGTGGCTTTTCTGTGTTTTGCAGCACGGAAGTAAAAGAAAAACATTAAATTATAATATGTTAATTGTGATGATTATAACATCTTTGATGTATTGCAACATTATAAACATAGTAATATATAAAATACATAGTAGTGTGATTTATTTTTACAGACATCATAGATTGTTCAAGAAAAAAAATGGTAAAATACAACACAAACAGCACAAAAACTTTTTTTACTTAGACCAATTCAATAATGAATGAAAACTGGCATTTTAAATAATGCTATTATGTACAAAGAATAGGGGAGAGTTAAGACCAACTAACACAGCTCTACAGCATGTTCTTCCAAAAAGTCACTTGCAGTGTCCATAACTTTATTTTATTGTAGCTTGGACCAAGACACATTTCTGAAAACCAGACTAAGTGAGCTGGAGTGCCACTTTACATGGGAACTTGGCAAAAAAGGCACTGTTCTCATTGATCTTCAAAACAGGATTGAATATAGCATCAAGTTCCATCAGCGGAAGCAAGAAGTAATTGGACATTTACGTAACATGACGGCTTTTACAAAGCATTTACAAGGCTTGTCAGAGGAAGCCCTGAAGAACTTACAAAAGGCTGAGAAACACATTCGTACACACTGCAAGAAAGCCTGTGAGAAGCTGCTGGTTGTCACTTATGGAGATTTTGCCTGGTTCTAATATCACATGGGCGAAAAAACAAAATCTGAGGGTTATCTAGAGAAGCTGGAAGACATTAAAAAGCAGTTTCCGGCAGACTCATCCTCTGTTCTCCAAGCAGCAGTCAACGGAGAGAAAGGACGGACCTTCCTCAAGTTCACAAATTATGAGAAAGCTAAAGAGTGTTTTCGGAAAGCTCTGGAGAAAGACCCAGATGAGAGCGACTGGAATGCTGGTTATGCTATTTCTCTGTTTCGGACGGAATTAAAATTGAAACGCATTGAAGATTCCGATGATGTGAAGCAACTAAGGTGTGCCCTAAAGGTGAACCCAGGAAATGCTCTCATCATGGTTCTTCTTGGCCTGAAACTTGCTAATTATAAGGAACCAAGGGAGGCAAAGGAACTGGAAGAAAAGTGCTCAGCAGAAAACCCCGATGTGACCTCCTATTTGGCCGATTACTATCGGCAATATGGATCCGTGGAAAAGGCTGCAGATCTTTTGAAAGGGGCGATAAAAGAAAAACCAGATGATGCCTACCTACACTGCAAAACTGCCACCTGCTACACTCATCAGAGATGGCCTTTGCTCAAAAATTCTACCAAAACAAAAGAGGCTAAAAAACTTCTCAGCTATTGCATCAAACACCTGGAAAAGGCCATCTCACTGAGACCTTCTAAGCCTAAAGCTATGGTAGATCTGACCAATGCTTATAAAGCAAATGAAAACTTCAGCAAAGCGGAGGAGCTGTATGAGAGAGCACTTACAGTTGCCAGAGGACAAAATGAAAATTTGCCATATTTGCCTCTGATCTATGGAGACTTCCAGCTCTACAAGAAAAAGTCTGAATCTAGAGCCATCAAACTGTACATGGAAGGATCCAAGATTGGGAAGGACACACCAATAGGGATGAAATGTATTTCCAGACTGAAAACAATTGCAAATGAACACACCAGCAGAGATGGTAAGGATGGTGAAGCCTTTGGGATTCTGGGCTATGTTCATGAAATGAGTGATGAGAAACAACAAGCGATCAAGAACTACGAGAAGGCTCTTGAGCTCGATCAAGATAATGCAGAGTACCTTGCAGCTCTCTGTAAGCTGTGACTTTCTTTAACATCCAGCACTCAAGGTACTGGTGAGAAACCTGAAGCTACAGAGCAGAGCAAGAAAACTCTTTCAAGCAACCGCTGCAATAAAGAATAACTCTTAGTTCTTGTGTTCTCCGGTAGTGCACGAACCATTATTTTGTGAGTAATTTCTTTTTTCTGGATATTTTTGTTGATGGTATATTGAATAATCAAGTCTTTTTCTACATGCAGAAAATATTTTAAAAACGCTATCCTGACAGCAGGATTTTTTCATCGCTCAATATTATTCCACTGTACTGATTAATTATAGTACATTATATATAAGCATTATATATGAAGGTGTTCTTGCAATGGTAACACTTTTTATTTTTGAAAAAAACATGTAAATAAAACATTCCTGTCATAGTTACATACCTTTGCGAATGAGAATGAACGGCCAGTTATGTTTTTAGAATGACTAATAGGGAGAAAGGGAAGCCGGACATTAAGTGGTTTTTTATGTAATCATTTACATCGGAGTGAATATCTGGGTGATTTAAACTTACTGAAAGTAAATGGATTTATAATGTAGTTATGAAAGTCAGAATTACAGTTAAAATTATTCGTATGTGATAAACATTATTCAGATTTCATGTGTAAAAAAATATTTTGCTATAGTTCAGCTTTCACTGCCGTACTGTAATTTTTGTATTTTTTAAAAATTTTTCTTAAGTTTTACACCATCACAAATGGTTACTCTGAGTGATTTTCACAAAACGCGTGACTATTTGCTTTTTAAAATAATAAGCCAAAAATAAAAATGTACGGTTTGTACAATCTGGTGTTTGTGCTTGAGTATTTGACAGTGTTCTTATACAGTACATGCATCCAAAATAGCAGTTTAATGCATGACTCCAATTTTTAACAATCACTTTAACAAAATAATCACGGACTGCTTGTTCACAGCATAGATGTGTGCGTATGTTGCTGTTTGCAGGGTCTGTATCTGAGGGTGAACGTGCATTTGTGTCTGTATGCCGTATACGTGTGTGTCTGTGCCATTACACCTGTGCTGTAGCAGTTCACACTTCTCTAAAACGTATGACGATAATTTAAATTAAGGCCATCCAAGGAAGGCAATTTGTCATTTTAAATTAACAATATTATAACCGCTTATCCGTTTAAGCAGCAGGGTGACCATAGTGACTAAATTCAGCCCAAGCGCCTTAAGGAAGGCCATCACAGCACAAATGGCACTCAAACCAACAACTTTCAGAGATTAATCTTAGGCTGGTTTAAACTTTAAACCATAACCACAACAGTGTCTATAGGAATACACTGTACTGTATACCGGTGTCACTCATCTTGCAGATATGCTCAAGAAACAAGACAGCTGTCCTGTAGGAAAAAGCTTGGCTATTTCTTCATCATATTCATGTGCTCTACCGTGCACTTACTATAAACTATTCCTTTTGGAAGACTTTACATGTAGTAAGTTAATTTTGTGCGTGCTATGATTTTATGAATGAAAATACTGTACTTGCTGTGCTCGGGCCTTAACCCCATTCCCTCACCGACACTGCTTTTATCACACGCATTCGAAAGGCGCAAATCGCAGCAACGCAACCACTGCGTTGCGGCAGAAATGACTGTACCGCATGTGCACCCATTTCAATAAATACTGCACATCTACTGTTTAGCAGCCGCTTTTCAACACTGCGTTGGTCACACAACTCAAGAGTCCCCAAGTCACTTAAAACACGAGTTTTTTTGGACTGGCGCTCAACGTTTGCCATCTTCAGTGCGAAAGTTAACCACAGGGGCGGCGTCTCTCTCGCTTTCCCGTCCAGCGTAGATGCTGTGTTGTGGAAAAAGCGAAAGTCACCCTCACAGTTCCGAATTCTCGGGCAGTGCGTCCGGAGCATCCCGCGTCCCGCTGCGAAACGGTGGACAGCGAGAGCAAGGAGCGAACCGCGACGCCGAGCTCTGACATCACCGCCGTTCTTCGCCGAAATGAGGTAAATTATACACCGCCGGACTTTGACGTCATTATAAGCGTTTATGCCATAACACTGGAATTATCACGTTACCCGCATCATGCGTCACACAGGAGTGCATGCACTGCGCAGCACATGGTCGTACCAGGATCTTAACGTTAGTTAAGGTAGCGCTGTTTAAAACGTTAGATCTTACGCAGATGGACGCTACCGTGTCGGAGCGACGGGTATCGATAGCGAGAATGAAGGCTGCTTTCTGCAGCGCGGAGTTTATAAAACGTGAGGGAGAAAAGAAAAGCAGCAACAGACATCCCACCTGTCGTGCATGTGTGTTTTACACGAACTTATACATACATCTGTATTTTTGGTCATGAAAGGAAGCCAACTGTGCGCCGCTTAGCTTTTGGGCTTTTATCGTCCTAAAACTGTACTTAAACACCGTCTTGCTCACGTTTCCGCGCCCTGTAACAACGGCTATGACACAAACTTAAGAACCAAAGGAGGCATTTGTATAGCTTCATTCCTTAAAATTTCAGTCTAAAAAAATGAAGCGGGGGTTCATTTACTATTTCTTAGTGGTATTTTTGGCAAAAACAATAAAAAGTCGTTACATTAAACGCGTCACACTTACGGCCGAAGTGCAGCGCGTTACGTCCGCGACTAAAGCGACCACAGGTACAAAATTCCGCAAACCCTTCTTCCTGACACGTGTGTGTATATATATATATATATATTTTTTTTTTTTACTCCATATCTAATAGCAATTATCGTTTTATTTATATTTTATTATCGATTTAATTAACATTCAGGCTGCTGCCATTGTACTCTAGAGTGTAGTAAAGCCCACGTGAAACGGACTGTGGCGGCGCTCTAGTGCCCCCTGCTGGCCGAGCAGGGCAGCGACATCCACGCTAAGTTTCTATTTCTGCTCTAACTTGCGGACACGCCCCTCTGCGGCCGCAGTTTCGGTTTTCCAACGCGACGAGCGATCTCAAGATGAAGTAGGACTGCTTCTATTCTCAAAACAATGTTGTGAAATTACTCTCTGATGCATAAAAAAGTATTAAGTTACTTACGACTGCGCGAAACTTGCATTCATATCAATAATCGGTACAAAGTCTGTATAAAGTTTCCTACATCGGAATGTTAAGACTTGCTTCATGTAAATGTATACTGTACAGTTAACTATTGTGTGAATTCTGTGTGATAAACTCAATGAAAATATGGACACGCACGGATCTGATGTGTTTTTGTGGGATTTTTTAAAATTTTTTTAGTGTGGCTGACAAAGAGCTGGAGGCAACGCTGCAAACACTCGAGTGTCCCTTCACGTGGGACATCGGTAAATCTGACATCAACGATCTCACCAGCATCCCAGACAAACTGCTGGACCGGGTCAAATTCGGGCCCCGCAGGTTCCATGCCACATATCTCAACACATTAGCTTTTGTGACTGACCTGGTAGGGAATGGCAAGCAAGCGCTGGGCTTTCTCCTGCAGGCTGAGAAGGTGTTAGAAGAAGACAAACAACCTGATACCATGTTCTTGGTGAGCTACGCTAACTTTGCCTGGGTTCACTACCACCTTGGTAACCTGAGTGATGTGAAGGTCTACCTTGGCAAGCTGGAGAAAATCTGCAAGGCCAGTGAAGGGTCCTCGCGGTATTCCCGTAGCTTGCCTGTAATAGAAGGTGAAAAAGGGTGGGCCTTTTTACGGCTCGGGGCGACATTTTATGAGAGGGCGAAGCTGAGTTTCAGGAAGGCCATCGAGGGGGAGCCGGACAACGTGTCCTACAACATGGGATACGCGGTGGTCCTGTACCGACTCGAAGGAATGGCACGAGACACCGAGGCATTGCCTGAGAGAAGCGAAGCGGTCATTCAGCTTCGGAGAGCATTACAGCTGGAACCCAGTGATGCTGAGCTCATGGTGCTCCTTGCCCTGAAACTCCAGAAGAGCAGTAAACGCGAGTCCTTAAAGCTCATCAAAGACGCCCTGAGTTTGTCGCCCGATGTACCTCAGGTTACAAGGTATGTGGCAAAGTATCTGAGGATGGAGGGATCTGTGGACAAGTCACTGGAGATTCTCAGCAACGCGGTGGAACTGGCCCCGAAATCCTCTTTCCTGCACCACCAGATTGGCCTCTGCCACAGGCAGCAGCTCATCCAGATGTCCCAAGGAGAGAAGACAGGGAAGCGAGTCCCTGTGGCCCAGAAGAAGGCCAAAGCTGCAGAATGCATCCAGCACTTCAAAAAGGCGGTGGAGCTGAAGCCCACCAATGTGTATGCCAAGGTCAACCTGGCAGAAGCCTATGGGGAGAACCGTCAGCTGGTGGAGGCTGAGGAGATCTTCCGGGAACTTCTAAAGGATGAATCTCTCACAGACTCGGACAGGCAGCACTGTCACTTAGGCTACGGCGTGTTCCTCTTCTACAAGAGGAAGGATGATGACCGGGCCGTGGTTCAGTTCAAAAGTGCCTACCGGCTGCCGGTGCAGAGCACCGACAAGAAGCAAGCAGGCAGAAAGCTCGAAAAAATAATAGAGAAGTGGATCAGCAGCAAATGGAGGGTGCAAGACGCCTACGAGCTTCAGGACTTCATGAGTGCTGAGGGCAAACAGGAGAGGCTGCCACAAGGGAACTTGAGAACATCTGGGGAGTTCAATTGTAACACCGATGATCTCTCTGCTAACTTTCAAAAAATGAGCTTCAAATGAAACTGAGTTGTTGAAATCCAACAGGGAGGATGAATGCAAGACTATAGTACCTTACAACTCGAGGGAGTTAATAATGGGATATCAGCTTTTAAGCCTTACTAAAAAATAAAACTTAACACAAGAATACGGTGAATAACTTAGCTACATTCTGCCAGCGTACGCTGTATTGTAACCTAACTGCAGGAACAAATTTAATAAAGCTTCACTCCTATTATTTGTGTGTTTCCTTTCATTAAGTAAACAGAATTGCGTTTCTAGTCTTTTGTGTTCACTCAAAGTGTGTGTATGTGTGGCTGAGCGAACAGCATTTTTTCTGATCTTTTAAGCTACGTTTTAAATTTAGATTTTTTTTTTTTTTGGGGCAGTTTACACGCAGATGTTTATTCAGTTTCATCATGGTTGTGCCACACATCAAGGCGTGCATCTCACCGTCCACACTAGAGCCACATCGGTATGCGCATTCCCACGACAGGTCTACCGAGGACACCATTGCCACCGCATTACATCTTCTCCTGACCCATTTGGAGGGTAAAGACTGTAATGTCAGCTGTTCAGTGACTTTAGCTTAGCATACAGTACCATAATCCCTCAGCAGCTGGTCAGTATACTTTCCTCACTGGGTTAGAACACCGACCTGTGCTTCTGGTTCCTGGACTTCCTGACCGACAGGCCACAGAATGTAAGGATCCATGGCAACATCTCCCACATCATCACCTTGAACACTGGCCCTCCTTTCCCACGACTGTCAAAATATACAGCGAAAACCATCAAGCACCATTACCAGCGGAGCAACGTGTATCCTGGTGCAAGAACAGCAGTCTGCCTCTCATTGTCAACAAACCAAGGAGATGTTTGTTGGCTTAAGAAAGATTCCAGCTGCTTACACCTCTCTGAGCACTGGTGCTGTGAGGCAGAGTACAACTAACTTTTCATTTTAAAAAAATGAAAGTAGTTCCCAGTTTTGTTTTTGTTTCTGTGGAAAAAGAATGGAGAGTTTACAAGCATTCCTATTCTCATTGGTAAATAAAGCGTCCCGCCCAGGTGGAGACTGCTGTATTTA